>JAVQKI010302597.1:0-11455 GCA_036025975.1 Nematalosa erebi
AAAAAAAACAACAACATTTGTTTATTGTATTTGCAGAAGACTCTCTTTTTATCTCTATCATGTCCAGTTGCCCTGCGCAATACTACATAAGAAGGTGTCCTTCTCTCAATAGGACTATATGCATCACTGTGTATCTCCTGGCTCCAAAGAATTACAACAGAATCTGTTTTTAACTGGAGTTATTCATAAACAGAGAAAAAGTAGGTCACAAGGGCACAAGTTAGAGCACTATAAAAGGAGACAGAGAGAGAAGGATGGTGAAGAAACAAGCTGATGCTGATGCTTAATGAATTTCCATTAGGAGAGGCAACAGAAGTTCAGCCCAGGCCTTGTCACATTCAAATGCCTCATAAATTATAGATCATTCAGGCAATTAAGCCAAGGATTAAATTAATAAATCTGTCCTATTTTCCATCTTGGGTTAAAGAAAGTAATGGATTTATTTACTGTGTCACGGAGGTCAGACGCCGAAGCCTTTATAACTGTCCGGCTGTATGTCTACAAAAATTTCACTTTTCTTTAACTGTCACTCAGTTCCTGATGCAGCAACAAAGCTGTCTAAATGAAAACCGGTCTTGTCGACACAAATGCAGAATCTTTGGTTTGATCCTCCTCCAAGAGCCACAGAAGCCTCTCCCCACTTATGGCTTCATTCACATGCAGTAAATTACTGCCAGTGAGACAGATGAGAATGTCTGTGCCTGTTTTGTAACCATCAACACAGGGGCTGGCAGCACCTAAAATGTGCGATGATGAGGACGAAGAAGGAATTTTATCAAGACTACAAAGCTAGTAGCCAAACAGTGACACATACTGATAGCAACACTGAACAGTGAGGAGGGAAAATAAAATGACTTCTTGTTCACTTATTCATGTCATGTGTACATTAAGAAAAATCACTTAGGTGATTTTTGATACTGAGAGATCCTGCCATCACTGAAGCAGAGTAAGCTGAGTCTTGCACGTAAGCAGTGGGTTTGTAGGCTAGTAAGTTTATCGATCCAGTTGGGTGGCCGTGGCGAAGTGGATAAGGAACCTGGCTAGCGAAAATTGGAAATTGTGAGTTTGAATCCCGATTGCTACCGACGTGCCCTTGAGCAAGACACTTTGCCCTAAGTTGCTCAAGACTAGCCCTGAACTAATTGATAGTTGCAAATATAAGTTGCTTTGTATAAAAAAGCATCTGCTAAATGTATAAATGTAAATCAATATTGTAATCCTGTTGTGGACAGGCATTGTGCAAGTGCAGCATTCTTGAATGTTTATGACTACATTCTAGTTCTCGGTGTTGACACTAGGGGGGAATTTCATGATGGCTCCCACATTCTTATCAGCAGCCACAGATTTTTCGGTTGATTAATTGAGCGTCAGATAAAGAGACACAATGTGACAGGTTGGTATTAATAAAAAAAGAGAAAGAAAGGGATTTGGGTGTGTTGTGTAGAACTGCTTTCTTGTTCTCAACACGATGAAACACCTGGATGTGGGTGCTTAGCCCAAATACATGCACAATTGTTGGTCACGGGACAGGATGGGTAACCAGGTGGCATTGTTTTGATATAACAATATAACCGACAAGACCACCCAGGCTACTGTGGCAGCAGAACAATCAGTTAGAACATCACAAGTAGACATCTATTAATAACTATGAATATCAGTCTCTGTAGTCCTTCCACTGAACTATGAATAGTACAAAGACACACACACACACACACATATGTATGAACATATGACACATCTGTACTCCATACTTGTCCACCCCCCACCCCTCTGACACACATGCACAGAGTTCAGTCTGACACACACTCATTTATGCACAGAAATATTTTGTCTAGCTTTGTGTTCCCACAGCTGACCGTTCTCTGCAAACTTCACACTGTAGTTTCACAGTAACCCTCTGATCAGTGTTAACAGACAAACAGCAGACACTTTTACATCATACGAGGTTTTAAAAGGCTCACTCTCAGCAGTACCACCTCTGACTGAGCCCTGGGTTCATGTGGGAACAGGCCACGAAGCTCTCTCTCGGAGGCTTCTGTTCAAAGGAAACAGTAAAACCTAACTTTTTTACGTGGGCATTTCCAGCTCTACAAATGTTTTCTCCGTTTATAAGTTGGCATCAGTTAACTTGGAATCATCTGCCATTTCATGATGGCTTTCCAGCACATTCCTAAGTTTGCTGAAGGACTCTGGAGAACATCACTTTACAATATACAAAATAAATCAAATGATAACTTATTCAGACTGCAGAACTTGTACACTATAAACCACATAAATTCAAGCATTTTATTTATTTAAGTATGTCAACAGTATGTAACTTACAAAGTTGTTACTGACTTAATGACGTCTTTGGTAGAACTAGGACACTGCGTAGTAATTTTATTATAATTATGTAATAGCCTTGCCTAAACACCAGGGAATTTTCCCACCCTGTGGTAGATCTGGTGCAGCGCAGCTCTTTGTATGAAACATCTCTATCCTCTGACAGGCCCCATTATCACAGACACCCAAGACTGCAGTCACTGTTCAGACATTGACACTCAAGGTCACTATAGGTCAAAGGGGAGAGAGAGGTCAGAACCCAGCTCGGCCCAATCCTCAGCCCCCCGATGATCACGGGTCTGCTGTGGTCAGTTAAGACTGGATGAGTCCCACCACGCTCTGTTGCCTCCATTTTGCACCTAGGAGGGGAGGACACTGACGAGTAGGAGGCGGTAGAGGAGGCTGGAAAAGAGGAGGTGGCAGAGGAGAAGATGGAGGAGGAGGACTGATCGGGCTAACTGGACAGAGCTCTGTGGACACTCCTTTTAGCAGAGGTCACATTCTCCAGGACCAATGGACCAGAGAGGGTGGGATATCTCTGTTAGCCTGGTCCTGTCTCTCCATGGCAAGAGGGGAGGGGGGACCCCCTTTTGTTTGGAATGTGAAGAGGAGTGTGGAATCAGTCTCCTGGTGACATCTTTGTGTCTATGTTTGGATGTCCTACTGTAGAAGTAGCCTACTGTTGAACTTTGCTAAATGGGTACATATCTGACCTAAATTTAGCAAAGTGGTCATGAGCACACGTGTATTGAGTTCTTCCCTGTCTTTATCCTGAGTTCATTCCTGTCTACTACCATACACACATTCACATTATATTCATAAACACAAGTTAATGCATGTGGTCACTTGTGTTCTGAGAACACATTGGGCAGTTTTGTGAGCAGCAATTAAGGGTCTGTATGTGGACTTAATGCCATTTTGCGGCTCTCTGTTTGTTTGTGTCATCTCTGCTCAACAAATGTACTCGCAGAGCCTCCCCGAGCGGGCCCTGCCAAAGCCGAGCATCTCGTTAAAGTTGTCTGAGCATAACTGAAGGACTTGAGGTTTCATTAGCTAAGGAATGCAGTTGCTAAGCCCAACAGGATTGGGTCAAAGTGTGGGGTTGAGTGTGAGACAGACACTTTTTAATGTGTGTATGTATGTGTGCGCGTGTGTGTGTTTGAGAGAGAGATAAGGAGAAGGTAAATAAATTGTCAAATGTGTATATGGCAGTGAGTAGTTTATGTTTGTTTATCCAAATTTTATAATAAAGAGACACCAAAGATGTTTATTGGCAATTGCTCAAGATGTTACTGAGTCAATACAACATCAGCCTGGGTGCAGCTCCCCATCTTACACAGAAAACCATGGATGCTCTACAGCCTCCTCACAACGATTCAGCTGGGATTTCTCTCAGTGAGTGTTTGGTTAGGGGACTCTTTACAGCAACAAGTCAAAGATCCTTCAATACATCTCCATAGCAACATGGACCAAGTCTGATGGGGAACTTGAGTATTTTGTGCACAAGACTGACATGAGAACCCCTCACAACCACATTCCTTCTCTGGAGAAATGGAGTACACAAAGACAAGGTGGGGTGATTGGTGGTGCAAGAGTCTCGCTTTTGGATGCTGGAGCCATGCCATGAGCTGATTTAGAGGTTGTCTGAGCTGGGGGTTTGGGAGTGGTGTGTGTGTGTGTGTGTGTGTGTGCGCAATATCCAGATCTTCCAGTTTTAGGAGACAGGCAGGAGATGGATTACGTCAGATTCAGTGCAGTTTCTCACACACTGTAGGCCCTGTTCAAACATGCTTCTCTCAGGCTTTGGGTCAAATTTGCTCCTCAGCGTCTACATATGGGCAAGTTCATCCTGTCAACACGCTAAGCGACTTGGTCCCTGGGGATGGGTGTGTCTGCATTGGTGGAAGACTGAGAGACAGACAGGGCACTTAGTTCGTAGTAATGTTCAAGCTGATGGGAAACAGCTACCCAAAAATAGTGTCTGACTTTTTTTCATTGGGTGCAAATGACCTTTCCTTGTTTTTTTTCCCCCTCAACATAGCAGAGTTCATTTAAACCACAGTCATGCTATCTTGGCAGCTGTCTCCAATCTCATCCAAACCACTATTCTTTCCTTAAGCCCCAGAATAAACGTGTTGTGAGATCACTCCCTTGAAAATCAAATTCCTCTCCAAACCTTCCATCCCATTGTCCCCCCGACAGACACCCACCCCCGTTGGAACTCCCTGGACGCGCCCAGGCCAAGATTAATGGACAATCTGGACAGTTCCATGGCTGAACAAACTGGGCTTTTCATCCCGGATCCCTGGCTAAGTCCAACAGCCGGAGGAGGAATCCCTGCAGCCCCCTCACAGGTGCGGAGGGCACGTGGTGGACAACTGGCCACGAAAAGTGGAGGCGAGAGTGAGAGAGAGAGAGAAGGGTGAGAGTGCTGGTCAGGGGCAGGTGTGGTAGTAAAGCCCTGCATTTCTCCCCTTGGTACGTGAACCCTTGGTCAGCTATGGCATGTGATCTGTCTCCGCACAGCACCGGTTACCGGCGCTGGCACCGGCAAGGGGCAGCTGACCAAACAACTGCAAGCCTGGCCTGGGCCCTCTGCCAAGATGGAGGGAGGCTACTGTTCTCTACAATACACCCTGTTGCAATCGCAGAATTTCATGCATACTTACAGTAGGCACACATACACTCACACAGTAGATGTAAGCTGACATCATGTCTCAGAGGTTTGTGTGTGTGTGTGTGTGTGTGTGTGTGTGGGGGGGGCAAGGCAACTAGGTGGAAAAAAACCCAAGACTTATCACCACTAGCCAATATACCATGTAGTGAAAACTACACACTTTTTGCCTGCCCCACTCTGCAGAATGCTAACATGGTTCTGTGAAAGGTCAGACTCCCTCGATCAAATTCCTCTCCAAACCTTCCGTCTTTAGGAATTATGTAGTGTAATCAATTGAGGTCCACTTCGTGTCTTGTTCCACTGACTGTGTGTTGAAATCACGAGACTGGGTGGGTGGTTGTATCCTGTCACCCCTGCGGCCAATACGGATACAGTATATTAGTGGTATCAAAGGGCATCACAACACGGCTGTTTTGGCCTGTTGTGAAATTCCAAAACCATCACCACAGTAACAACTAAATCTGGCAATTCAGTCACGAGTGAGATGAGACTGGGGGAATGGGGTGGGGAGCATAAGAGAGCAAAAGACAGATTGACTGCAGAGAGACGGAAGAGGGGAGAAAAAACACAAACGTTCGGCTTAATTGTCCCTCTTAATGTCCACCCGTTTTGCGTATGACAGCAGATCAAAGTCACTGTAATCCTATCGCTCTGGAATGTCCTTTTGCCTAAGCCGAGAAGCCGAAGAGGCAGCAAACTCTCTTTTCACACACACACACCCACACCCACACACATACACCACTCTGGCCGGCTGGTCAAACAGGGCGCAGGTAATTAGCTTGGTTACAATCTGCAGTCTTGAACTTCTGCCCAAACCTCATTAGGTGCCCGCTGCACGCAGGGAGACCCTGCTCTCTGCTCTCACCTCTCCTCTCAGGACCATTTTAATTGGGAGGGCACTGAGCTTCCCAAGCCCCTCTGAACTGGCTGGGAGGGTTACAGGGTGGCCGGGTAAGTTATTTCATGGCTCTACGTTTCACTGTATGAGACGTATAATACCATAAAGCGGTGGCTTTGACCAGCACTAACTCCTGAAGAGAGAGACTGCATGAGAGAGAGGGAGAAAAAGGATTACATTGGGAATGCACCTTTACATTTCAGCTTTATTCTATTACAGGAATTTTCAACAAACAACAAATTCATCTGTAATCTTCCTCACCTTTCACCCGACTGACTGTATGTATGTTCAGCACTCTGCAAACAGCTCAATAGGTGCAATGTAAGATATATGGTTTACACAAAAAGTGACACAACTGGACACTGAGTTGGGGGGCCTTTTGGGTGTTGACATAGAGGCACAGCACTTATGCTCCAGGTTTTGTGACTTATTACAAATTCCTCGATAGCATGTCATAAGACTTATGTCCAGAGCTATGGTAATGTTCTCCAATCACACGTCTGGCCACGAGTTACTGTATTTTTTTAAATTATTTTTCCTTGTCTAGGGACTCCCTCATTCTTTCTCTGTCCTCAAACAGACGTCAGTGCTCCGTTAGGAGAGAAGGGAGTGAGTAGCTCTAGTCTGGCAGTGACGCACAAAGAAAAAGAGAGAGGGAAAGAGAAACAGAGAAAAAAGAAAGACAGAATGAGAGAGAGGCTGACGGCAGTCCTTCTCTCGCTCGTAGATAGGATGACAGTGGAGTGGAGCTTCAGCCCTTCCCTACTGATGCCTCTCATTTCCTGCTGCCTCTGCCGGCCGGCTGGCTGGCTGGCTGGCCCCCGATCCCTGTTCCACATGCCAGCAACTGGGGACTGAAAACAGCAGGCAGGCAGGCACTCCACAGAAGCTTTTAAATGCCCTGTTGCTGCTACTACTACTACAGCTTGATCAAGCTCAGGAGGGAGTGACTGTCTCTGTCTGCTTGAATGTCTGCTATGTCCATCAGGTTATGTCACAAGGGTGAAAAGCTGCTCTTTATATCAACTGACTGACCTGACTTTTTTTTTTTTAAATCATGATGGTGTACATTAAAGAGGATTAATGTATACGGTTTGAGGGGGTCATTGGCTTGTATGAAGTGAGTCACTTCATATTGAATGAGCATGTATTTTGTTGTTTAAGTCAATGTACACTATTTTCAACAGTTAAACAATGGGACTTGGAGCTCCCTGACTTTTTTCACTCCATCTCTTTCCTAGTGTCCGTTTTTTGTTATCTGTGGCATTGTCATCTGGTTTTCATTGTGCTATGCAGTAGTTTGCATTGTGCTATGTGGTCTGCAACAACCAGAAGCCTGTTCATATGCTTAAAGACCTGCTCAACCGCCCCATCTCAAGTCTTTATTTTCCATGACAACCAATTAAAGGTCAAGGGTGAGAGACCCATCCCCATTACATTAGGATTACCACCAGCCTTGGAACGCTCCCAGACTCAGAATGTGAAAGGTCGCGTAGTTCCACAAGCAAAAGCGCTCCCACTAACACACCTCCCTCTTACAAACCCAACTTTCTCCAATCCAAAGAAAAAAAATGGCTGGAGTAATTAAACTTTAGTGGCTACACCTAGTTGTTCCAGATACCAATGCCTGTGGTTTTCTGCTATGGATATTGCTGTGAAAAAAAAAACCAAAAAAACGCTCCAATTCCAATTCCAACAGTGATATACTGGCCTCACAGTGCCACAGAGGACTCCTTCTCTTACACAACCCTCTTGTTTCTGTTACACAGTCATGATAAATGATAGGGAGGGGAGCTACCATACGGACAAGAGCAAGAACTGAGTTGAGTTTAGTTGAGTTTAAGTTAAGCCAACTGAGCGCACTGACTGTAGGTAACACACCGCATGTGAGGGAGGCTGACATCCTGTCAGGATAAGGGAGTCCCAGAGAGACGCTCCTGTTGGTGTCTGTGGAAGGGTGCGGTGTGGGGTGTGTGTGGTCCATGGGTCAGGAACAGAAGGGAGAATGAGAGAAGGGGAGAGAGAGGGAGAGGGAAAGGAGAGTGAGAGAGAACGAAAGACAGCACCGTGGATGGCTACAAATCCACAGCTGTGCAAACAACACTAATATTATTGTTCACACACTGTTCCCATTTCATGCTAGATTTTATTTACACAGAAATCACAGAATCTCTCATTGCTCTGTCTCAGGGCATTCATCACACCAGTTTTAGCTCTGTTTTGATGCTTGCACATTGAAACTGGACCCGTATACTTCTGATTATCCACGGCTGTTCAAAATCACTACATACAACGCAGTACAAGCACAGCATCTTCTGAACTTTGTTATATTCACAGCCAGGGGCGTAGTAAGTGTGGGACCGTGGGGTACAGAGTCTCCCCACTCCTTCAACAGATCAGTTAAGTATTTCTCAAAGTTTTAATATCAGACATTCATTCATAACAGTATATTAATAAGGCATTGTTACTAGAGGTAACAGTAAGTGCACATGTCAGGCAAACCTCTCCAATAAGCCCTCCATTGTCATAAACAAATGCAGCTTAATATTATAGGATGGCCATAATCAAATGCAGTGAAACTATCGACATAGGTTTTGGAGGTCCGTGTGACTTTCTTTGCAATTAGGCCTTCATCATTAAAATCGCATACCCCCACTTAAAAACTACATCTCTGTTTACAACACCATTTAATTGGATGTTTGAAAACACAACCAACTCCTAGGCAAACTGGCTCCAGCTAACAAGCTGGAATAATGCTATTTTGGAAAATGCTATGATTGTAACCAAGTCAACACAATGCGGTGAAATGAACAGCTGAGTCCCATACCCTGTGGTACATTCATGCATTTGGCATGAGAGGGACACAGCTGTTGTGACACACTTTCGCAGGGGATCTTTGGGGAAATCCTCTCTCCTGCATCATCGCAATGCAGGGAAAGACAGCCAGGGAGCCAAGATACTGAGCGCAGAAGAAAGAAAGAGAGAGAAAGAGAGAGACATATTCTGTGTGGCTCCTTTCTGGTGCAGCTTATAACCTCCACTGCCACTCTTCCCCAGACACCTTTGACCCTAGTCAAAGAGTGAGCATGCATGAGAATCTGTGAGAAGAAGTGTCCATGCTAGGCTTGTCTAATATACACCACGTGTCCATAGCTAGCAGGCATAACACTGGAAAACAGACAAAGCATTCACTTGGAGGGGAAAAGACGCTTTAGGCAAACTTTCGAAAATCTCATTTTCACTTCTGATAAAGTATGCTGTTAATAGCACTCAGTGAGACTGAGTGAGCATGAACATGTGTTAAACTTCCCCGCCCATCTCAATTATTTGCATGTGCATCCTATAGTGTGTGTGCATATGCATGTGTCTATGTGTGAAAGTTACAGTGTGTGTGTGTGTGTGTGTGAGAGAGAGAGAGAGAGAGAGAGAGAGAAAGAGAGTGACTGTGTGTGTGTGTGTCCTTGTATGTGTAGCCTATGTGTTTGTGGACAAAGCAAAGCCATTCTGAGCATACTGCTGCAAGACATAAGACAGTGTCTACACAACAAAAAAGCAGCATAGGACTTTGCCTACACTACACATCTGTATTTTTTCAGTATTTTGTAAAATAGTTTAGGCATGATATCCCTTCCTTTCTGCATTGCTTAGTCCGCAACTCAGGCCCCTCTCCTCTCACAGACATTTCTTACATTCCTGGGACCCATGCCCTTTGCGAAGTGTGTGTCCTGATTAGCCATGACGTCGCCTTGTCACTTTTTCTCCTGCCTTTTTATTCGAGTTTAACCAACCGTTATACCAGAAGTGACTTCCACAACCCCACTAGCCCGTCTCGACTCCAAGAGCGCTTTCATCTGTCCGTAAGCTGCCACCCCAGAAGAGGCTACTTTTTGGTCATGGACAAGAGCCTTTCGCGGGCTCCAGTGACTTAGTAAAACGAGAGAGAGGCACTTTTAGTCACTACTAAAATAAACTGCACGCAACCCCGTGCAAGGGCCTTCTTCAAAAGTTTGTTTAAAGAAGATTAACGATATTTCGCGACATTCATGAAATGACGTTATTACAGACGAAGACAATGTAATAGCTCGCAAAAATAGACCAGTGTTGTTTTTGTGTAAATGGATGTCAATATTTCTTGGCAGCTGCCAGTTTTACACAACTGATAGACTATGGCTCGGATGGGTTTCGCCAACAGGGACTAAGAAAACACAATTAAACCTGCCTGTCATGAATCGAATTCCTTTCAGTGTTGGCTTGTCGAGATAACATTTCAACATAATTGGCAACTATACCATTTTCGTCTCACTGAGCACGGATGTTTGGACCGGTGCCAGGTCCATGCATACAGCGCGCCAACGGACACCCTGTTTGCTCTGTGGGCTGGCCACCTGCTGCCTGGGTCTCTGTGCATAATCCAGACTAGCTGCACAGGGTCTGCTCTCAATTATTTATGTGAAAACTATGTAAAACCTTCCATGTGCCTTTGACCATAATCTAATAAATTCATTAGGAATAATAACATCCCGAACATTGGTTGCAACAATTTTCAATAAGAGGTGCTTTATGCAATCCCAAAGGATGGAGGGGCTTACAAAAAGAATTCTGTTCTGTTCGGAAGGCGTAACATTTCTGTAGCATCAATGCAACAATGGCTTCTGAAAAAGCAAACGCAATCAGATGACCCAAGTAAAGGAAACTGGAATCAAACATGGTCTAACTGTGCAGTGTGAATGCAAGTAAGTAGGACAAATATATTATCACATGAAAATGCACAAATGATGGAGCACTAAAATAAAAACCGTGATATGCAACGCAACCAGAACAATCACTTTAGGAAACGTTTAGGCTACAAATTTAAGCCAACGCAGTACTGAAAAACACATTTTGCGCTGAAATATTTTAAAGCAATATAATTTGGACTTTACTTACCTTGTTTTGCGCCTCTACATATTGTGAAAACAAAGGTAAACACAAAATGATGCTCGCCAGCCCCCACATTTCGCCAGAGACCGTGTTAACTGTCAACAATTATTATTTCCTCTAACCGATAAACTTCTGAGAAAAAGCTTCAAGCTTCCCAGTTTGTACAATCTAATTCACTCCACGACAAGACAGCAATCACGGCTCCATCTCCAGTAGACTAACCCCTGGCCAGAACAGAAAAATAACTTAAGTCTTGCAGCATGTGTTTGGAGTTCCAGCCTTGTCTACACACTGACACACTTTGCACACATCACATAATTCTGTTCGGATTCAGCGCAGGCTGGGTCCAAGACGTGCTCTCACACCCCTCTCCTTCCCAAAGCCGATAAGAGAACAATGCTGCCATCCCTTGGTCAAGCCTTAAACATATTTGCTTTGCGTGCGTGATTGCATGCGTATCTTATAATCCTTTTAACACAAGTTCTTGTCACACACAACCTTTTCAAAGTTCTAAGTCTTTAATGGAAACATAGTAATTAAAAACAGATTTTCGATTTATTAGGCTATTGCATTAGATATATCACGCATAAAGGCATAATTGCCTTTTCAGATCAGTGGATTAAACGGAAACTTTGAAG
>JAVQKI010302673.1:0-13354 GCA_036025975.1 Nematalosa erebi
TCAAAAGAGTAACTAAAAGCAGTCAGGCGACAAGGAGAGTCCATTGATATTTAATAGTAACTGGGCATATTTTCTTACAAACTGATAGCATTTTAATCATGCAAACATGCAACAAAATAAACAGAACCAAACAGATGAATCAAAAGAAAACAAAAACAAAAAGGCTGAGAGCTTACACAAGCTGGGGCTTGTCTATATCCCAGGCCCTCCTCCATTGGCCTTTGGCATTCTTATGCCGGGCCACACGCTCTCGATCAATTTGTTCACGCTCAGCCTTCCAACGCTGATATTCTAGCTGCTCTTCACGGGAAGTGGGGATGTTGAGGTCTGCCGGGGTCTGTGGCTCCGGCCACTCGGCATCCTGGGAAAGAGGACAAGACACAAGATGAAGGCTAATTGATGGTCAAGTTCACTAAAATAACAAGTGGATGAAAAAAGTGCTCAAAGCAAGCGAGTGTTCTCCACTTAATACAGGGATGGCCAAACTTTTTTGTTTGTGGGCCATATACAGAAAATCTAAGCTGCCTAGGGTCAATGCAAAAAAAGAGCGACGTTTTGTATCTGAAACCCCCCATGTCATCCAAAACATTACTACTACAGTGTTAAACTATGATCTCTGGCATAGATACAATATTAGATGAATGTAACAATGGGCCACATTGCATTTTATTTTTAGACTTCATGGTGGGCTGCTTGAAAGAGAACAAAGGGCTGCAAATGGCCCAGAACAATAGAGCATGTCTCATGACACAGATCACCCAAGTGCCATACACACACAACTCTAAATTCTGTATAGGGAGTCCTGATGAACGCAGAGCACTCTCAATCAGACCAAAGATGGCAGATTTCATCATGTCTCAATCAGGACAATCAAGAGTCTCAATCAGGACAACCAAGCCCCCCCAGACATACACATCATCCTCTCTACACATTCAGACATCTTTGGATTGGTCTTGCTACTCCAACCTTAAAAGGCAGAGACACACCAGGCAGACCGTTTGGAGATCTGAAGCATTTGCTGAGGCTTGAAAAAGTTCAGGAACAAATCAGTTTGGTGGGCTATGCTGGAGGCGTTTGGAAACGTTTGGAGTCGCACGGACAGTGTCTGCTCAGATTCAACATGTGAGTGTTTGTTTGTTAGTCTCCAACTTTAACGCAAGTTGCAATCAATTTATTATGATGACAACACAAAAAGGGACATATAATTTAGCTGTTTTTGGTGCCTTTCAGGTAAAGAAGTTGGAAATGGGAAACCTGCACACAACCTACAACTGCTGGGAAAAAAAACGTCTCCTTTGGAAAGCTCGGGGGCACAGAGGATGGCGCTTGTGCTGTAAGCGCTTATTTCCAATGTTCATGATTACTGGCCTGAGACTAGTGCCACCTGATATTAAGGAGAGTTATTGCATCTTGAGTGACTAATTGTTAGTTTGGTGTGTCTCGATTGCTGAACAGGGAAGACAAGAGGCAACAGCGTGGTTGGCTGTTGGTTTGAGTCTGGCTGATGTGTGGGCTGCTTGAGGAACCAGACAGAGACCGATGAGCTGGGACCATTAACTGCTAGTGCACAAACAATTCTCTTAATGGACCGGTAATGTGCACAAGTCCAGCAGAGCAGCCAGGGAAAACTGACTGGATTATGGTAATTGATGATGGAATTTGTTCTTCACTATTTGTTCTTAACTAATCTTGTTTTTTTCCTTTCCTTTCTTTTTCATAGATTAGATTATACTTGAATCACAATAAAAGTAGAAGACTAATGTCGAATCCTGTATACAAAAGTTTGTTTTGGCTAAAGCAAAAACAATAGCAAAAGAAAGGCTTATTTTGTGGACATATTTAAATAGATATCTAACAGTTTAGCATGAATATGGGGAGGACAAGAAAGAGGTGTTTCTTTGGGTGCCCAATCAGACTGAGGCTCACATGCTGCCCATGAATTGCCAAGGCCATAAAACGTCCACATAAACGACATGAGTGAACACCCAAGTGTTGATTTGTATGCTTAACCCCATACATCACTACATGGCTTACACCTGGAAATTGCTGTGGACCGCAAAGATGATGCAAAAGCGGATCCAATGTCTGGTTCTTTGAAGCAATGCCAATGTGGACGAGCGTTTAAGTTGGCTGATATTTAGCAGACACCTCTAGCTGAAGCAACACAGACAACAGTTTGGGAACGGAACCCAGGTCACCCATGTCAGTTGGTAAATATTCTTGGAAGAATATCATTGAGTTCTGTATGAATATAGTCATACATACAATACAATGTTCTGCTACATGCATTCTCCTGTAATACAACTGACGCATGCATTCAATGTGGCACGGAACTCGGCACAACCTGCGTGTATTTGACAGAGGGGGTAGTGGCGGTGCATTCTAAAGCACTTCCAGTTTTGATGGCCTCGATAAGAGGCCCTGCATTTAACCTTCTCGCTCTCTTCTTCCCACTGCGCTGGAAATGTTTTTTTCCCTCCCTGGTGGCTGCGACAGCTCTGGATAAAATCAGCACGGGGACCGAGCTCGCCTTGCCCTGTGCCGCACATCTATTCCTGAGTCTGCTCTGCCAAAGGTCAAGCTGGTTCTCACTGGCCTCTTCTCCTGGGGAGATGCAGGGCACAGAGCCAGGAGCCCATCTGTGTCCTTCTCCTCTCCTATCCTTTCCATTCCCTTTCTCCCTACTCTCCTCTCTAATCCCCTTCTCCCTACTCTCCTCCTTTTTTCCTCTGCTATCCTCTCCTCATCACATCACAGATGTAAAAACTAAACAATACTATTCTCTACACAAGAAGGTTCTTTAAGACTGAACATGATGCTTATTAGAAACCATCTAATGTTTCATCATCCTGATTGACATGTTTTCTCCTCTTCACTTCCTCAGATCCCCAACTAAACAGCAAACTTTGTGACACTTGTTCACATTGTAAAGCCATCACTAACACCATGTCCTAACTGCAAGCGAGCGTCAAGTTGTTGTGATGCACTAAATGTTCCCTGTCTACTCTGGGTGTGTTAAATATGCCATTCTATTTAGACAGATTATTCATTCATGTTTGCGTAGCATTGTGAGCGACTAAAAGATAAGTCAAAAGTTCTGCTTAAATAATGCACTGCAGAGCATTGTGCAGCACTGCTTTGCATTGCATTCAGTGCTTTCCTACAACCTGATGCAACAGCTGCCTTAACCTCGGAGATGGCCTCACCATTTGCATGGTGTTCACTCCTCACAGGGTTCACTCTTAATTCACTCCTAGAGTATAGACAGACATAATGAAGGAACATAATGTTGCTCGTGGGTCAACCCCACAACTGTATGGCCAATTTCCTGTCTGTGGTTACTCATCTACTTCCTGTCTGTGGTTACTACATCATAGCTGACCACTGCCTAACTGGTCTTTCCCTCTTATGCGTCCATTTTGGCGCATGATGACATCATTGTTCATTGCATTTTCTTAACATCCACAACAAGACTTCTAGAGACTCAAAAGAGCTTCTTTGACTGTGACTCACGCACACAAAAGAGGTGGGGGGATAGGGCTCTCTGATTCCCTCT
This sequence comes from Nematalosa erebi, assembly GCA_036025975.1. Lineage (NCBI taxonomy): Eukaryota > Metazoa > Chordata > Actinopteri > Clupeiformes > Clupeidae > Nematalosa > Nematalosa erebi. The sequence continues at coordinate 3,557 of JAVQKI010302673.1, forward strand.
CACATCGCCCGGGCTATGGAATCTAATTATTCCATAGGCTGTAAACATCTTTGCTATTACATTCTATTAAGTTTCAAAGAGGCAAGTGGATAAGAGGGAAATAACAAGGTCAACAGTACAAAAAACAAAGAGTCCCAGAGAACTCTCCTCCACACCAGCAGGCAAAGAAGGGGGCAATAAAAATGAAGGTGGCAGAGAAAATCTACCAGGAGATGAAACAATGTTTGTCATTCTGCAAGTCTACAGGCTTGCTTGCTCTCTGCTTGCTTAATTTTTTGCTGTTATTGTTGCAAAGGCCCTGAACTCAGTCAAACAGTGCACAGCACACAACAGCAACTATAGTATAACCAACCATCAACAAGAGCCACTCCCTGCAGCTATCAGCAGTGTGTGTGCAAAACTAATTACAGTCAGTTCAACCCCACCTTGTGTCCTGTGATTGCTGGTTTGGAGTTGGGATATATTATGGGCTGTAGGTGGTTATTTTTGTTGTTATTTTTAAAGACTGAAGTTGCCAAAACTTTCAGACTGAAACATTCTTCATTGAAGCCTAATTTGTAATTTGCATAAATGAGAACTCCTAGGCATCCCTGTAGATGACAGAAGCTCTGCTTTTAGCTGGCCCGCTTGTAACGACGAAAGTTCCATTGCATCTCCTATTTAAGACAACGTGCATCTGGCGGAAAAACTAACGGTGTCATTAGAAAATAGTAATTACAGTTTGCATCAGTTGCAAAAGCACAATGTGCCATGTGCACAATGGGACCCAATGATTGCTTCAACGGTTCTGTAATCCCTGGCATTGGAACATGTATCAAGCGTCGTCTTTAAAGCTGCCCCACTTCACCATTTCTATGTCTACACGGCCAACAGTAATACTTTTAACTGCTAACTACATCTTCAAATGCCTCTTTCAGGAGGTTTATCTTGAAATCTGATCAATGGCCATTCAAATCAGCACTCGATTGGAGAGATGAAAGACCTCTCATCCTGACATGAAGGGAGCCTGCCTTGAGTCCTGGGAGACTGCGCTCTGGAGGTTCTCTCTCCAGACTACCTGGCATTCCTGTGGGTTCAGCCCTACAGGGGAGCTGTCAGTGAGTGCTCATCCACCACGCCATCTGTTTCTGTGGGCTAGAGCCCTCAGCTCTCAGCATGCCATGCAGCTCTGCTGGGGCCCAAAGGCTACATGATGAGGAGACAGCATGGGTATGTCTGTGCTGTATGCATATGTGTATGTATGTATGTGCATGCTGTATGTGTGTGTGCTGTATGAATGTATGTATGTACTGTATGTATGTATGTGATGTACGTATGTATGTATGTATGTATGTGGTGTATGTGATGCATGCATCAGGGCTTTACAGTGCGCCTATTTTACTCACATTTGCGGCTAAATACTTCGGCATGCAAATGAAGAAAACAAAACAGAGGCAGGTGTGCGAGTGACTTCTTACAGCCCACAAATAAGGAGAGCACTGGCACAAAGATGTAACATGACAAGTTGCAACACGTATTAAACATCAAAGTGTCTAAAACAATGTTCTGAAATGTATCAAGCATTTTGGGTTGCTGTAATACGATGCTATGTTGAAGCAAATGTTCGGTAGATTTTGAAGGGCCGCCCCATTGGCAATGGCAGGCTCCCTGTTTTTTTTTTTTTTTTTCCTGTGCTCCTAAAATATTTAACTTATGGGCACAAGTGCTCCTGAAAAAAAAAAAGTTAGCATAGAGCCTAGATGAACGAATGGATAGACGGATGGATGGAGGTACAGTATGTTGTATACCTGTACAGTACATCAATATGTGTGTGTGTCGATCGCAGACTGTATATACTGTACATGTGGAATGCATATATGTATACTGTGTACAGTATATCTGTACCACCAGCACATAGATGTACCTATGTATTAATCGGTGTTTGTGTGTGAGTGTACATGTGTGTGTTGTAGAATGGCGTGGTGGCCATCGCTTTCCAAACACTCCTACCAGACAGTTCCCTGTGGTCTACTCTCCCTGCCAATCGCTGTCTTAATTAGCACATTCAATTTCCGGCCACTGCAGGGGATCTAGGGAGCAAACTGTGTCCTGCGGGGAGCACCCCCTCCATCCCCAGGCATTCTCAATCAATCATGACTGCTCTGCTGCTGCTGCAAGAGTGATCAGAAGAGTCTCTCTCTCTCTCTCTCTCTCTCTCTCACTCTCTCACACACACACACACACACACACAGACACAAACACAAACTCACACACAGGTACTCTGTTAACCGTGCAATATCTTTCTCTCTTTTTCTCTTTTTCTCTTTCTCTCTCACTCTCATACACACACACCCCTTTGCACACCCACACTTAAACACACATGCCCTACCCATCTTTTCACCCACATACATTCTCAGTCCACCTATCTCTCTCTGTCTCCCTCTGTCTCTCTCACACAAACACACATACACAAAACAAAATCCACCAACACATTGTCAAGATAGATGGACTGTAATTGTTTGCAGTTTATAAGCCAGCGGTGACAAAAAGCAGCGCAGTCACATGAACACCCCTCATCCCAGTGGAGCGGCCTGGCCCTGGGGCCCTCACTGATCCACACATAATGAGCGGGGCCCTCATGCATACGGCCCTATCACCTCAGGTGAAAGAGAGCCTGATTTGTTTGATTTAAGGGTGATGAATTCAATAGTGGAGAAGCTGGCAGATGTCTGTTTGCCAGCTGGAGGCCATAGTTAATGGTTTTGTCTAATGACCACGAGGCCATATGCGCGTGTGTATTTGTGTACGTGGTGTGTGACTGTGTGTGTGTGTGTGTGTGTGTGTGTGTGTGAGAGAGAGAATTAAATCACCGGCTGCTCATATTAGGCAAGAGGGCCTGGCACACTTGTGGTTTTTAGAGCGAAGCATTTTCGGTGCCTTTACGTGTCGCCTTGGCCTTGAATGCCAGGCCCAGTGGGAGAGCCAGCCTCTCCCCGCTGCCCTTTGCCTACTGCCCAACCAGGCGTGCACTGTCTTATAGCGTGCCAGTTCGCTCCTCCATACAATGGCGTCATGACTCTGTGTGTTGTGTGTGTGAGTGTGTGTGTGTGAGGCTGAATGACTCTGTATGTGTGTGTTTGCGTGTGTGTGTGTGAGTAAAAGCGACAGGCCGAGTGTGTGTGACTGTGTTTGAGGCTAAATGACTGTGTATGTGTATGTTTGCATGTAACTGTGAGTAAGAGCAAGAGACTTTGTGTGTGTGTGTGTGTGTGCATGTGTATGTATTTCCCCCCAGGCCAAGGCCAGAAATAGCCCATGATAACATAAACATCTGCCGGGAGACACTAGCGGATAAAAGCATCTCCATTGTGTGTGGGTCAGCCTCTAGATGCGTTCTCGCATCATTAGTCATAAATAAAAAGGCACGGGGAGACGGCAGCGAGTGTTACGACATTGGTCTGTTTTTTTGGCTGTCACCATCACAGCATTATAGCGTTTAGTTTCTCGCCCTCTTCCTGACCCATGGTTCGATTTGGACTTCCAATTAAAATTTAAACGCCGTTGCCAACGAAGGAAGAGAGATTAAAGATTCTCGTCTCTTGTTGGGCGAGTTGTGTGCCTAAATTTAGCAAGGCTCCTCGGGGTCAGTGCCGTTGCATCAGCGTGACTACGGGGTCTATATTGAGTGCAAGCAATCTGTCAAAGTCCCCCCCCCCAGTATCTCTTCATCTAGTGTTTGACATGAGCGCTCATCTTTGCCCTCGTGTGGTGCAGCTCCTCGCCATCAGCTCTGCACATTACACAATGAGCTCCCCACTCTGCTCCCACAGGATCTACTGCCACCTTGTGGCCATAATATGTACATGCCAATTGCAGACCTCCACCCCTTTTGTCTTTCTCTCTCTCTCTCTCCCTTGGTCACAATCTCCCTCAGCCTTCCAACAGGCAATCAGCCAATTTTCTCAGAGATTAATATGGTGGATTCCCAACAGTGTGTGTCCACCCCGCGGTAAATCAGACTCCATTTCCATGACAAGGAGAGAGAAAACAGTGTTGGCATATATTATGTGTACACTATGTATATACCCAACCACTACAGCAGCATTGATCCCTTTGTGTGTCTAGCCTTTGTTCCTCTCCCTGTGTAAGTGAATACATTTACGGAGTGAAAGAGAGAAACAGAGAGAGAAATAGAGGGAGAGAGAAAGGGAGATGAGGAATAGGTGTTTGGTGGCCCCTATGTGGCTAAGCCGGATTAGCAGACATTAAAAGCGGCCATCTCGCTTTCCCGGAGACTTGGTGAGCCCAGCTGTGTTAATCTCCTCCGAGATCGAGCTGCCCGCTGCCTCCCACTACGTACACATGGAGCCCTCGCCCACACACACACACACACACACACACACACACACACACACAAACACACATGCACACCCACTGGGGGTGCGAGAGAGAGAGAGATGCTTAAGTTAGGGAGTTATCTGTGCGACACGCAAGCATTTTTATCTCAGACATTTGAACGGCATGCTCTCTTAATTTTTACCTGCATATGAGGGCTCCCCACATTTACAAACACGCACCTGGAGACACACACATACACACCCTTACATCCCCCCTCCTCCACACACACACAAAAGACAGAGACAAAGGCTCCACAAAGACCACCAGTTGTGCCCAGGCCCTTTCAACGCTGGCATCAAAGGAAAAGGAAAAGAAACGATCTCGTCTAAGATCCTGACACCTCACCAAAAACCTGTGCTGTCTGCGAACCTGCGCTCGGTGTATATGTAATATGGATATCCATTGATCTGTCATGCACAGAAGACGGCAAGAAGGCAAGCAGGCACCTATTAGAGAGAAAGAGAAAGACAGAGAGAGAGAGAGAGAGAGAGAGAGAGAGAGAGAGAGAGAGAGAGAGAACGGGCCGCTCATTAGCTTGTGAAATGACAGGCTTCATCCACTGGGGAGACTCCCTGAGCTTTAGTCTCTGGGGACTGTGGATGGAGATGGAGATTGAGATGGTGGGTGATGATGTGGTGGTAGGGTGGGTGTTGGGGTGGGTGTATGCTTGTCAGCTTAAGGCTGACAAGCAGTCTGGCGCAAACTCATATGTAAATGTTATTGTCACGCTGCATTGGGATCAGTGTTGTCAGACTCATTAGTGTGGGATTTGTCTGCGGGTTTTGAGACGCACTCTGGTCTCAGATCTTTCTTTCTATTATTCCCCTTTCTCTTTCTGTTCATGGACTTCCTCTGCTTCCCATTGCTGGGAGACTGTCAGCTCGCCTTTCCCTTACTGCCACCTGCTGTAGTGGAGGGCGTATCTGGTTGAAAGCAGAAGTGAAAATGAACAGGAGTGTCATGACTTTGAGCTGCTATAACCTTTCTCAATCATGAGAAAAATCAAATGAGATGGCAGCTATACTTGCTATTGGTTTTATGACATGAATGAAAAGAGGCTTACTTACAGAAATGAATGATGAATGAATGATGGGGTAAGTCATTCAGTGTGCAGCAAGCGTAAACTTTTAGATCCATCCAGCAAATTTTATTCACTACAAGAGAGTCCCAAGTTCAGCTTCTAAGATAAACAAACCCAATCTAGAAGAAAAAAAAACATCCAAGTTAACATCACCTGACTTGATTGTTGGGTTTGCTTGGGAGGAGGAGCTTTTTAAAAAACATGCGTTGTCCTGTCAGATGTGCTCCTAAAGGGTGGATATGTCTTTCAGCTTCACCTGTTGGTAACACAGGTGTGACACATAGGTGAAAGAAGCATTAGATAGTATTGATTTAATGTCTATAAACTCTACCAATAGATTGCTTATCATGGCACAATTGCGATAGTGTTTGTCAATATGGCTGTATTGTGTTTGCCATTGGTAACAGTTTGTGTGCTGTGTATTTGTGTGCTGTGTACTGCAGTGGTTGCTGTGTATTTGTTATTTGTGTCTTAGCTTGAAACTGCAGTGTTGCCTTGTATATCTAAATGGAGAATCTTATATCCAAGTCGCTGGCTGTTTGTTTTTCTAAGTATATTTGTAGGCCTTTATTTTCCCTCTGATAGGACAGTGGTGCAAGGGGTTGATTAAAAGTTGCACACTTGGCCGCTTGCCTCAACTCCTCCATGAGTTTCTATTTTTATTGTATTAAGTCCCTCTCAAGCACTTGGATAAGAGAATGTCTGTAAAATCATCTGCATCTGCGCATGTGTGTTGGAGTGTGTGACACAAGATTTTTTGATCTACATTTCTTCTCAGGAACTTACCATAAAGATATCTGATGTCACACCACATCTCTTCAGATATGCACATTTAACGAGTGAAATATCACTCTTGGAGGTGAAACATTTCTCAGCTAAGGGTGAAATGTACTTAGTTCATATAACAGTGAAATGTAGCGTTTGATTTATATGACACTTTGAGGCTTGTTGTGCAGTCTTTGTGTCTTTAGAGCTTTGAGCTATTGGTCTGTGTTGTCTTGTGCTGGGAAGTGGGGCTAGATTCTCACCAGCTTCAGGTTTCTGTCATGCTTGAGGCTAACACATTCCAACGATAGAATAACCTACCCTGGAGCAAATGTGTCCATAGACACCACAGACACAAACCACACACATAGACATTAAGTGACTCACACATGTGTGTACTCTTACACACACACACACACACACACACACACACACATACACACCTGCGAAGACTACAACTCTTTTCTCATCTTCAGCATCCTCCATTAGAAACACCTGAGGTGCACACACACACAAATACACACACATGTACCAACACATACATAAATCATAGTAACTGAATTTTGATAAAGATGTAATGTTCTAAAAGTGATAACAATCATAGAGCTTTGTGCCCCTCGGCCATAATAACTGAGCATGAGAAATGAGTGCCATTTGTCATCACAGAGCTAGTCTTCATTTCTCTCAGCTCTTGCAGGTGTGGTGACTAGGCCATAATTACTGTAAGGTATAAACTTGGGAACTGAACCGTGTGTGTTTGTGTTTTTGTGTGTGTGTCCAGTGCCAACGCTGTGAGCAGTCGGGATGCCCTGGATGCCGATACGGGCACGGAGTCGCTGCTCAGCCAACGTCGGGAGAGGGAACGCGACCGCGCCCGTCGGAGAGCCCACAACGCAGAGAGTGAGTAGACTGTGTGTGTGTTCACAGCCCACAACGCAGAGGGTGTTCATTGCCCACATCACAGAGGGAGTAGTGTGTGTGTGTGTTTGTGTGTGTGTGTGTGTGTGTGTGTGTGTGTATGTGTTCCAGGCTTGAGAGTTGAGAGTTTGTTGCTCTCCAACAATGTGAAGCGTGTATTTTCAGAGTGCACAATGGAGAGAGTGTGTTGTGTGTGGCTATATTGCCCACGATATGTGTGTAAGAGACTCTGTTGTGTGTGGCTGTATTGCCCACAATGTGTGTGTGTATTGTAAGAGAGTATGTTGTGTGTGGCCATATTTCCCACAACGTGTGTATGAGACTGTGTTGTGTGTGGCTGTATTGGCCACAGTGTGTGTGTAAGAGAGCACAGAAGGCAACGAACAGAAGGTGTGTGGCGCATCTACACCTGAAGAGTGTAGAGTACCGTATGTTTTCCTCACGTCTAGACTGATAACACAGAGTGTGTGTGAAGTGTTTGAGTTCCTGTAAGTGCACTGATAGATCGAGAGAGATTGTATTGTGTTTTCCAGTCCCTCAACTGATAAAGCAGTAAGCTATGGATAGCACTGAGGCCACTGCATCAGTGAGCACAAACACATACATACATACAGATATACATACACAAACAAACACAACTACTTCCTCCATCTGTGCATTACCTGACCTGGTAGTATAGCTTTGTTGGACTAAAGCGTCTGCTAAATGACACAAATGTTACATGCAATGCCAGAACCACCCCCCTCCGCCCCCCAGACACCTGCAGCGCAGACACAGGCCAGATCAGATGAGATCTGGTGTCCTTTGTGCCTTCGCCGCGTCTGCATGCCTTCGCCGCAATAAAACCATCATGAGGAACAAAGGGCTGTCACATTCCTAGCGGGGTGTCAGCGGCAGCTTCCCTAATTGCTCGGTGGAAAGGCACGGCAGTATTTTTATTTATTTTTTTTTGCGGCAGGCATCTTGATTTTTTTTTCTTGAGAGAAAGAGAGAGAGAGAGATGGTTATGTGGGAACGTGAGGAGATGTCTTGATGCTGGGGGTTGTGTTGGAGGGGGTTTCAGTGGTGCAGGTCAAAATGCTGTTTTTGCTACATGACCCGCATCGCTCAGAGGCATGTCTGTCAGGACCCATCTCCATGTGTTTTTGCTAATCAGTGCTTTACCTTGGTGTTGTTTACGTTTCAACCTGTTAACCCTTATTGTTCAAGTGATAGATAACAGGTTACAGGTTCTGTTAACCCTTAAGGAACAAAGAAAGGCATGCAACTCAAGCCAAAATAAATGTAAAAGTAACAACTCATGGCTGTCTTTGAATTTACACATCACTCTTGATGCTTGTTTATCTGTCTGCATACAGACATCAGGTGTTGATGTTTTGGCCATATACATCAAGAATGTCCACATATATTTGTCAATGACATCTTCATCATAGAATGTCAGTAGATCTCTTGTTGTGCTCTGATTTGTTGCTGCTTACGTGTGAACTTGCATGGATGAATGTTTCACTGTCATGGAGTTTTTTTTTTTTTTTTTTTTCGAAACCAACCGATACAGGGCTTTCCAGTTTATGCACGAGGGAGCCACTGTTGGTTCTTCTCAGACGAATGATTTGTGGATTGTTTGTTTTCTTGGCTGCACAGTTTGCGTAGATGGAAAGAAATGGTCTAGGGAACGGCCCCCTGGAAAGATGAAAGCCTTCTCCCATCTTGAAAGAGAGAGAGAGAGAGAGGGAGGGAGAGACCGAGAGAGAAGTATAGAGAAAAAAACAAAACTGCTCATCAGTGGAGTTTGTGCACGATTCTTGTTCGGTCTTTGCTTGTGATACAGAGGCGTGAGGCATGTTTGCTTTTGCTCACTGGCTATCAGTTCATCTAGATGGAACAGACCTCCAAAGCCCTGTGCTCCCTGACACCCTCTTCCACGAACCAAACACACACACACACACACACACACACACACGTCTTTGGACCTTCAATCGCTCTTATCCTAGGTTTCTTCTACACATGGTTTCTGTGGTTGTTATGTCTGTGTCACAGAGATTCTCACACTGAAAGGCATCCTAATTAGCGTCTCCTTCTGCCTGTGCCAGAGCCAGCGTTTGACACCCTAACAACTCTCTCACCTTCCAGCATGGGGCTCTCCTGCTGTTCCCACCTCATTAGCCTGGCATTCATCAGTTAATGGCTCTTAATTAGGAGTTGCAAATGAAGTGCTGTTTCTGTGGGGAATGAAGGGGAGATGTGTACTTTGTGGTTTCACTAGGCATGAAGGTGTGTGTGTGTGTGTGTGTGTGTGCGTGTGCGTGTGCGTGCGTGTGTGTGTGTGTGTGTGTGTTTGTGTGAGCGTGTATATAATGTGTGTGACTGTATCCATGTGTGTTGCTGCTGGCTGCACCTGAGAGCCTGTGTGTGTGTGTGTGTGTGTGTGTGTATATGTTTTGCTGTGTACTCTGGAGACAAACACTTAATTCATCCTACAAGAATACAAGCATATAGTTTTTCCAGATATTTCACACATCATCAATTTTAAGCATTGGCAGATGTGCCGTAACTGTTATGCTCATTACCAGACAAACATTATTTAACTCATAACAGTGTGTTTAGATGTTAAATAAACTATGCTTTAAATTTGCATTATAAATAGATAATAACTAAAT
>JAVQKI010302731.1:0-10716 GCA_036025975.1 Nematalosa erebi
TGCACATCCCTTACTAAGGCCAGGTACAGGAAAAGAATGTAGGACACAAAAGTATAATAAATGTCCACACACTGATTCTACTTTTCTTCTTTTCTTTTTGTCAAAAGACAATGAAGGCAGTTATACAGGTGAAGCTCTGAGTGTTTTTTAGAGGCAGAAGAAACAGCCTTGATCGTGGAGTGATGTCAGGTGTGAAGAATTTAGGCAAAGGCTGCGGACAGCACTATTTAACAACGCGCCATAGTCTCCTCTGGATCGCTATCAACAAGCACATGTTGTTTCCCAACTCCGAAACCGCACAGTCACGGCCTCCTAACCCCCGTACTTTTCACTCAGATGGCCTTCTGTTTACGATTGAAAGATAAGGGAGTCAGGAATGTGACAGAGCTGACAGAGATGGGGGGCACTGGCGGCTTGACTGGCGGGGGCAACAACCTCCACTCCATCCTCACCACAGCAGCTTGCTCAACCATAGGTCAAAGACTCGAAAGGTAAACAAAAGGAAAGGGAGAGTGCGAGAGACTATTTGTTTCGCTGTCTCTTTCATCACTAAGTGACATTAGATAAAAATATAGAGAGGATTAGATTTTATTGTTCACAAGACGGTGCGCTAAGCTCTGCTTATTTCTGTCCAACATTATGTGTGTGTGTTATTTAAATCCTTGCACTAATCAAATGTGCAAAAAGAGCAGGGGGCGGCGTCGTGGAACATGAGAAACAGCTTTGTAATGAGCTTTGACATGACCCCAAAGACAAATAAACTCACATAGACCCACAGCTTTCACACTGGGTGGGGCTGGGAGAAATAAGCTGGGCTCCATTTGTGCCTGGCGGGGGGGCATGCAGCTAAACCAGGAGTGTTTTGTCCTTGCTGGAACCATAAACAGTGATCTTACCTCATCTGGCCCATGGCTCTCATCAAACCATCTTTCTAATGCTGAATCAGTGTGTGTTATTGTATAGGAAGGTATCCGATAGTATCTTTTTCAGATTTAAATGGATATTCTTTGTCTGCAGAAGTGGAGTATTCATGAATACTTTCAGAAGCTGTTCACTTGACATTGACTTCCTTGTTCTGTAGCCCAGTGTGTGAGGATTCCTGGGTGCCCACCTAACTCAATAAGAAATACCACAGTAATTTTCCAGTCTGTCTCATCTTTCACTCATACAATTTACTTTTCAAGGCACATCACTTTTCAATGACATCATCCTTTCCCCCCTCCATAGTCCTTTTGACTTAGTGGCCCGTGTTTAAACCACAGACTTGTGCCAGTGAGATCACACAAAAGCAGTGAGGAAATAACTGGTATTTTGTCCTCAGTCATTGGGAATGGCAGCTCTGATTTGATTGTGTGAATGAAGTGAAATCAATGGCAGTGAGTTTAGAGACTCACTTAGGTGACTTGACACATGACTTAGGTGTGGGATCAGTAGGTCGGCTGGCCACCTGGACCTGGAATTAGAAGGTCAACTGGTCACACAGAGGTTGGATTAGAAAGGGCTAGACAGCACGAGGACCCTGTCAGCTAAGTGAGAGTAAGTGGAGAAGTATGTTTTCAAGGAAAATTACAGATGGCAAATGTTGGTGTGTCCTGACCTTTGACCTAGAGAGGGCTAAGAAAAGGTTAAAGATCACATCTCCTGTCATTAGGACTGTTTCCCATGGAAGCCTCTGTGTCCATTAGTAATTCTGTACCCCAGTGCCAGGTGTTAAAGCTCAGACTGGACAAATGCTTAACACAAAGCCCCGGAAAGCCCTGGCTTATGATGTGATTATGAGCCACTGCTTCTTAACTTGCTTAATGAAATGATGAGGTCACTCTCTCAATGAGGATTTCTATCTTTTTTAATCACTTTTTTCAATCAGAGTATCTCTCTGTCTTTCTGTCTCTTTGTCTGTTTCTGTTTCTGTCTGTGTGTGTGTGTGTGTGTGTGTCTGTGTCTGCGCACGGATGCATGTTTATGTCTCGTGTCAACCTTTCCTGTGGAGTTATTTAACGTTCTGTTATGCTCTCTGACATCGAATTAACTGGCTTTACACTAAAGAATCCCTTTACTGTGAACTGTCAAGCAACCGTTGTGTCGTTGTGCAATTGCTTGTACAAGTTCACACTTGACTGGGTTTCTCCAAATGCAAGACCGAAGAAGCCCCTGGCGGTTCCCACACACAGCACTCTCCTGATCAGTTGCATCCGCTATGGGCAGAGCCAAGGCACAGTGCAGGTCTGTTATGAAAAGGTTTGAGAAGTGTGAAGTCAGGAGCTTGTGAAAGTCCATCAAGGAGTTTAACACCCTCTGTGTTCATGTGTATTCATGTCTTCATTTCGTCTTACATGATAACAAATTGATAGTTGAAACATTGAATATGAAACACTGTGTGGCAGAAAAAGGATAGTAAAAATATATGAGTGTGTGTCATATAGAACTTCTATTTCTAACACCACTATAGTGTTTCTGGCTGTGTGTTAACTACTTAGCTACTGTGTTATTTCAGTACGTGGAGAAATGAGAGGCTAAAAAGTGAAAGTGACATGGGGGTCGACCGCAGACGTGTAAGCCCCTCAAGACGAGTAAAAACAACAACAGCTCCTGAACAACCCCTCAGCTGCTGACGTCATCTGTCTGGCCAGGGCCAGGAATGAAGTAATCCCATTAGGCTGATTAAAGGCCTGGCTAACGGGAGGGCTGGGATCTGCCTCGTTTGAGGGACTTGATCTCGACCCATGCCTGCTCATTCCAACCGAGAGAGCAGCGTGGGCTGTTTTTGTCCTCCTCTGTGAGCCAGGGTGTGGTGTGTGTGTGTGTGTGTGTGTGTGTGTGTGTGTGTGTGTGTTGGGGGTGGCGCAGAGTCGCTGAGGGCTCTTCCAGGGAAACACATCCCACATACCCCTGGAATGAGCAATTCTGGGATGTGAAATGTGTTGATCCTCTCCTCTTGCTGGTCAGATCTTGATGGCTGTTTTTCTTGGGTTTCCTTGGACTTCCTTGAGCTCCCTCATACCTAGGCTATCACCCAGGCTTGGTAGGGAGCGGTTGGAGGAGAAAGAGTTTAAAAGTCAGCAAAAGGGTGATTTTAGTGCTTGAGTGGAGGTCCAGCTGTTATGCAGCCCTGTGTGTTTCCCTACTGCTCACTTCCCCCTATCTTTCCCTCGACATTTATGCATTTAGTGAAGTTTTTTTTCCAAAGCGACTTACATTTGTCAGCTATCATTTACTTTAGGGTCTAAAGTTTAAGTTTAAGTTTTTAAGTTTAACATGTGAACTTGTAGGTCTACAGAATGGGCAGTGGGAGAACTAGATAGGCAGAGACAGATGTGATGAGAGTGAATAACAGGGATGGCATCTTGATCAGTGGGGATACCTGAAACTAGCCATTTTGTGCCACCTCTCAGTGGGACAACCACCAGCCTACAGTACTGGTTAGGGCTTTGGCCTTGTTACCAAATTTGCTGGTTCAATCCCTGACCAGTGAATCATGGTTCAAGCGTCTTTAAACAAGGGACCTAACCCCTCACTGCTCCCCAGGTGCCACTATACAGTAGCAGGCAGCCAACTGCTCCGGGTTAGTGTGTGCTCCACCTCAGATCATTTATTTTATTTATTTATCCAACCCACCACATGCGTGAAGGTTTTATGTCAGTGTGTGTGTGTGTGTGTGTGTGTGTGTGTGTGTGTGTACATGGGGGTGGGCTGAAGTGGTAGGCGGTTGTGTTGAGTTGAGTTATGGAGTCCTCCCGACTGGTGCTGATAGAGACTGTAAGACCAGAGCGTCACCTGGAGCAGAGAGAGAGTGAGAGACACAGAGAGAGAGAGAGAGAGAGAGAGAGAGAGAGAGACTCGTGGGCATGGAACACTTCAGTCAGTCTGGTATGCATTAGGTGGCTCATTAGTGACCTCGGCTGTCCTAATTGGCCTAAATTAATGTGCAATGCAACATGACACCCACACACCCACATGGAACCTATTGACAAGGCCTTTAGTATCCACTCCAAAGATAACAGTCTGTTCTCCAGGACCTCGGAGCAAGAATGTTCTCATTGTGTGGAAGTTCACAGAAATGACTAGTGCTCCCTACAGGCATATTGAGATTTTTTCATGCTGGTTGAGATCTATTTTTTTGTTGTTGTTTATCTACAACATTTAACAACTTTGTCACTTTGTGTTGTGAAGTTTGTCATTTTATGTTTTGCTATACATACAGTTTCCTTCAATGTAACCACAAACTAGTGTGTCGAGCTTACAAGCTCAGGCATGATGGCTGAGATGAGATGGTGTGTGTTTATGTGGGTATGTGTAATCTTCAGCCAGGACTGAAGTCTCCATCCTCCAGAGCTACAACCACTCAGCACTGCAACAATTTTGAGTGCAAAGGAAGAGAGAGAGAGACAAAGAAAAAAGAGAAAGAGAAAAATCCCTGAGTACATTTGTGATTCAGAATTGAATGAAAACTAGAGGGTGGTGAATGACTGTTGCATTACTCTGTTGGAAGATATATTTATGTGATGTATTGCAAAATATCACAACAAACCTGTAAGAATCTAAAAATAATGAAGGGGTTGTTAAATGTCTCTCTCATCCCTCTGCTCTCTCTCTTTCTCTCCAACAGGGTGACGGCCCAGAGGAGTATTGAAGATGCTGAGGAGATTGAGAGGGAGCGCAGACGCAGGGCAAGAGAAGCCTTTCGTAAAGAACACGGCTTCTCTGCACCCGATGGAGCCGCCCTGGACACCGAGGCCCCTGCGGGGGCTACTCCGTAAGTTATGAGGCTGGTCAGAGTAGGAAGGAGGGAGGAAGGGAGAGAAAGAGAGACACAAGAGACAGAGAGAGAGAGAGAGAGAGAGAGAGAGAGAGAGAGAGAAAGAATCCAAATCACTTCACTGTTCTGTATCATTTGTGTGGTTGTGTGCTTGGCCCAGCTGGAACTCCAGGAGAGACTGACTCATACACAGCATCAGTCTTATCCCCCTCCTCAGCTCCCAACTCTCACGCTCACACACACACACACACACACACACACACACACATTGAATTTCTCTCGATCTCACGCATACTCACCCTTTGTGTCTCCCTCTCTCTGTCTTTCACTCTTGATCACGTACACACACACACACACACATGCACAGACCCACACACACATCTACCTCTGATTCATCCTTTTGGCCTTGCCTTATCTTTCTGTTTAACAGAATCCCAGACTATACTTTTCTCTTTCAACACCTCCTTCTCTTTCTGTCTCATTCTCAAAAACACGCAAACACACACACACAGACACACACACACACACACTCACATAGGGCCTCTCATTACTCTGAAGAATGTTTGCTATACACACTGTCAGAGAGATGTACTGAGCGTCAGGGCCCTCTGCAGGCGTGTATGTTTTAATCACAGAGTAGTAATTACGCCCCGCGCTCTGGCTCTCTATCTTCTTATCCGCAGAGAATGAGAGGAGAGAGAAAAGTCCTTTGGCTCTCGAGGCCACAAGTCATAAGTGTGTGAAGCCAAACTCCTAACATCAAAACCCGGGAGCAATCGTCTGTTATTATTATTTCATTAGGAAGATATACTGCACCACAGCAGTTTGAGTTTGTAGCCTACACTCAAAACATTCCATCACTGCAAGAGCAGTTGCTCAATTCCCACTGCTACCATTAGGTCATCGTCAATAGCTTTCATTTATATGTTATACAGTACTTGACTCGTAATCTCTAATTATTTTCTGCTGCAAAGTTAGATCTATAAATAGGTATATCATCCTCACAAGACTGTCCATTCAAACTGCTAAGTTGTTTTGGCATGTGTAAAATGAACCTGCTTTTAGTAATAGGGAGAACTCAATTTTTCTCTATATCCTAGTGGTGGTATATGCAGGTCTGGCATCTGTCTAATTATACTACTTGTTTGTATTTTAATGGCCATCTGGTCACATCTGTTTTTTTCCATCATAGCCAATCAGCTTAATCATCTTTCAGAATGTGCTCCGAAAAAATTCCTTTCAGGCAGTCCCCAGGAAGATGAAATAGATTTCCGTCCCAGTGACTTTTTAATAAACAGGCAGTGGAGAGGGGTGGCCTTGGGTGTCATTAAAAATAACATGCCTTAGTTTATCCCTTTTAATAATGAGGAGCTTCTCAGGTTGGCCGGCATGAACGGGCTCAGGTGCAGATGTTTTGGTTAACCTGGAGGGACCCCTTTGAAGTAGGTGGAGGATTGTGATAAGAGTCAAGCTGTTTCTGTGGAGAAGGTAGACAAAAAGATAAGTTACATACATGCACTGTCAGTTAAGGACACAAAGCCTCAGGAAGAAAAAAAGGTTTTGTATAGCTTTGGAATATTTATTGTGTATGTATAAAACATGCAGACTTTGGAATAACAGCACAGCAGAAACTGTGATGAAATGGCTGGAAACGATAATCCTCTCTCAGCAAAACACCACATTTTGATATACTGCAAAGTGACAGCAGCAAACACAGACATGGTGATTATATGGAAGTCTGTGTGCTGAGTTTCCCTCATGTTTGCGTTTGGCCTGTGTTGGAGCTGTCCTTACAGTATTTATGAACCTTTTTTTTCACTCCCTGATTGCCTTAGACACAGCTATGCATTTGCATTTTTATGGTCCATGGCAAAGAAATATGGCTGCCAGGAAGGCAGAGCAGATCTGGCCGCAAAGGTGCACATCAAGTCTGGAGGGGACAATCCAGCTCCGATGTTGCTTCTTTGTTTCTAGCTTACTAACACTGAAAATATGTTCACAGCTGTTTCTGTTTCTCACTTCTGTTAAACAAAAATAAGAAAAAAAGTTTAGACAGTGGAGTGATATCCTGTTTTGTTGTTCACACCTCACGGCACCCCCTACCCCCCTCCTTCCGTGCCACCCAGTCGTAGTGAAATCAGGTGTTGCTGCCTCCTGCCTGCATGCCGTGTCCGTCAGCGGGCTGACTAAGTGGGGTATAGCCTGCAGCGGGACAGCGAGAGAGGATGAGCCACAGCCACAACAGGATCACCTGTGGTGAGGTGGAGGGGGTTGGAGGTGGGGGTGGGGCCAGGAGCAAGCGAAAAAGAAAACAGTGAAAATACCACAGCTCCATCTGTTTTCTGTGTGCCGCGTTTGATCTTGAGAGTGCCAGTGACTATAGATGAGCTTTGCTTTTCTCTTTACTCAAGTATGTGAGTGTGTGTGTGTGTGTGTGTGTGTGTGTTTATCCCCCATCTGGGTGTTTACCTCACCTCTGCTCAGCTGCCAGTGTGTGTGTGTGTGTGTGTGTGTGTGTGTGTGTGTTCGTTTGTGTGTCTGTTAAGGAGTGTGTGTGGGCCACGCTGTGCTCTTTTTCCCCCCACTGACACCTTCGTTCCACGCTATGCTAAGTTTAACAATGCACAGATGCCTCGTAAACTGATGATGAGAGGCAGGGTGGCTTCAGCCGTTCAAACTCAAATTATGGGATTCTTCGTCTCTGAATTCTCTCTGCAAATGCAAAAGGTTCTTTGATGAATAGCTGTTTGCAAAGATTGATATTACTGTAATTACATTACTCACACATTAACACACACATTGAGTCAATCACATTAACTCAAGATTCTTCAGATGTCAAGTCAATGGGTTTTCTTAGCATGTACAGTAATTTCTCCATACTGTATGTAGTCTTTCATTAAAAAGGGTTATATTTGTTCTTAGATACCATAATGTCTTTTTCAGTTCAGCTCAGAGCTACATGAGTTCCTCAAAGAGCAGTGGCTCTGGGGTTCTAGAGGAGGATGAGGGCTTCAGTGACTGGACCCAGCGTCTAGGGCAGGACCGCAGGCTCAGGCTGGAGAATGGCCGATCTGCGGCACCGGAAGCTGAGTGGGGAATGAACGGAACTGCCAAGCATGCCGAAACGATGCGTTTCACCTCCTCCTCCTCGTCCTCCTCAGCCACATCTGCCAGGCTGCAGGGTCCACCACAGGAGAAGGAGAGCCAAGGGGAGATGAAGGCAGAGGAGGAAGACATGCGTCTGGGGAGCAGATTAAGTGAGAAGAGGAGAAAGGAGTTTGGAAGAAAGGAATACAGTCAGACAGACAGAGAGATACAGCAGAATGGCAAAGGATTGATGAGCCCAATTAAGAAGGGGGAAGAGAGTCCAATTGCAGACGTGGATGAAAAGGTAGTTACCAAAGAGCCATTTAAGTTGAAAACTACATCCCATATCAGACTGTGAAGTTAATTACAGTAACAGACATGTAGTGATAGTAGTGATATGGCCTTTTCTTTATATTTTAGATGATGAAGAAGGAAGTGAAAGTATCCTACACCTCCAAAGTCCTCATGCAACATGAGTCCAAGCCCAAGAACAGCAAAGAGGATCCATCTGTTGAGGAGACAGCTTCGCATGTGATCAGAGCCAGGAAGACTCTTCGGTAACTGACTACCCCTCAGTCAGCAGAGCAATATGATGGGTGGACTGAATCGTTTCATATAGCCTCTGTCACTGTAGCTGACATTCAGTGGTCTGAAGTACAGAATCTCATCAGTGGCATAATTCATTCATTATAGCCAGTGCTGTGTAAGAATGTCAGTAGCAAAGATTTCAGGGTGCTATGCTCCAGAATCTTTGGTCAGAGGTCTCATTCAATAGGAGTGTCAGTGATCTTTCCCATTTATAATAGGCTTAGTGTGTGCCTTTGTCTTAGTGTCAGTGGTTTGATTCATTTGGTGTTGTCAGTGTTTATGTGACATTGTCAATGGTGTCCTGTCATTGTCAGTGTCCAATAAATCTGTACCACTCTCACACTAGAGATTCTCTCCACCATGGTGTATGTTCAGAACTGTATTTTGATATATTTAAACACATTCTGTCTTTATGCATCCACAGGAGCCCGAGCCAGACCCAGCCGCTGGCCCTGCCGGAGCCGAGGGACGAGGAGACGGCATACCTGGAGACGGAGCAGAAGCTGGAGAAGATCCGGCGCAGCCATCAGGAGAAGGAGAGCCAGGAGCTGGAGCAGCTGCGTCAGAAGCAGGTGGAGGCAGAGGCCGAGCTGGAGGAGCTGAAAAAGAGGAGGGAGCAGAGGCGCCTTGTGCGTGAGGAAGAGGAGCGCAGGAAGGAGCAGGAGGAGCAGCAGAGGCTGGCCAAAGAGGAGGTGATTATGTCATTTGGATTATGTCATGTGGATTAGTATAGAGAAGTACCACATATGCCACACAGACGCGCATGCACTGAGACACCCTCACATAGACTCTCATATACACACACACACACACACGCAAGCAGACATGCACACCACGCTTTAAAAAAACACAGGCACATACACCCCCACATTCAAACCAACGCTAACATAGCACACACTTCTTCATGCACCCAGACTGACACACATACCACACCAACCGAGGAACATGTTTACATTGCTGAAATAAAGCAGAAAACAGATGCACACACGCACATCCTGTAAACACATCAGCCTCCTGACAAACACTACAAGATGGATAGACACAGCACTGAGCCCAAGATGTAATCTGTATACATGCCGTAAGCCGCCCTGGGCCAGAGAGGGCCAGACACTCAGCAGCTGCTCCCTCTGACCTCTAGGAGGAGAAGAGGCACATGAAGGAGGAGATCGAGAGGAGGAGGATGGAGGCGGCCGAGAAGAGGATGAAGACCCTGAACGATGGGGAGGAGCCATTCAACGCACTCAGTCCCAAGAGCCCTACAGTGAAGGTAAAGCCAGTTTCCAATTCCACCATTAGGAAACATAACTTTTACCATATCAGAGGGGTATACTGCAAAGCAAGGTCACTGGGTAACTTAAAAAGTAACTGCTGATCTCATAGCAACATGCCGCTTCAGAAACAACAGATGCTCAGTGCAGGGTATTTCAGAGTGTGGCTACTCCCAAACATGTGTGCACATGTACACACACACACACACACACACACACACACACACACACACACACACACACACACACACAACAGATGCTTAGTGAAGTGTTCTTGTAGAGAGCAGTTGTAACTTCAAACGTTACTCGGGTTAACCAGTAACGCACTTTGTAGTAAAGGCGGCAGGACTGATTTTTGTTTGTCAACTCAACCTGAAACAGATTTCGTTCATTCATCCATTCATCATACATTGAACATCACTGAATCACTTACTGTATTCCTAGTAACCAAACGTAACACAGCTTAACAGATGTCCTCTCTTAAAATTTAGCACAACTTTGTCTCATCTGCCTCTCAGCCATACTTCTCACTAGCTAATCCTACCATGTTTTAGGGAAATAAATGCATTTCCATTACCATCAAAAATCAAGCATGCAGTGATATATGTGGATATGGTTGCTGTGCAGTCCTCAACTGTGCCTCTGTGTTTTTACAGATTATGCATTCAGTAAAATCCCTGTAAGTGTGCATGTGTGTGTGTGTGTTTCTGAACACGGTTGCTTTTAAATGCACATCTGTTTGCCATTTGCTGTGGTTTGTGCGTCTCTGCGTGTGGAGCGTGTGCACACTCTATGGTACACCATCTTGAAACACCTGACAGGCAAGCCCTGCGTGACAGCTATTAAGACTTAGTTGTTAAGCCAATCTCTCATTATGCACCGGTACTATAAATGTTGTTCTTGAAAGCACCTGCCTGCTAAGGGTTTGTTTTGCATTTTAGTAGCATGGCGTGTTATTTTTTTTTTGTGTGTGTTTGTGTGATTCTACTTGTTTACTCATTTAACAGTTTATAGATT
>JAVQKI010302832.1:0-10071 GCA_036025975.1 Nematalosa erebi
ACACAAATCTCCCTCTCTCTCTCTCGCTCTCTCTCTCTCTCTCTCTCACACACACACACACGCACGCACGCACGCACGCACGCACGCACGCGCGCGCGCACACACACACACACACACACACACACACACAGCCCAGTATTCACACTCTTCCTCTTGGCATGCTGTGCTTATGGTTATGAAGGCAGTATGACCTACAATGAACACACACAAAGACTGGCATTGTTCTCTCTGTCAGGGTTTCTCAACGCCTGGGCCCGACAAACCCGGTGACACTCGCGTCACTCATGCCCCCCACTCCAAAGCTATCTAAGCCTCGAGGCATGCTATAGCCGACACGGAGCCCAATGGAGCCGATTCAATGACCGCTTTCAGAAACCAATGACTGGGATTGCAATTACAGACCAGATGAAGTTGCTTTGTATTCCTGTTGAGCAACAGAGCATTTGATAGTTTCAATTCCTGTGTAGAATTTAGGAATTGGTCAGCATTGCAATGGCTGCAGTGGTCTTAAAATGTGTTAATTTATGCGTGTTAACAGCTGACTGGTAATGAGATGAATCTGAGAGTCAGGTTAGAGTTGAGTATTATTTTTGGTTTGGTTTGTTTTTGTTTGTTTGTTTTTTGGTCAGCTTCTCTTCTGAGATTCTCTGAGGTTGAGAAACCCAGCTTAACTGAGCAAACAGATGTGCTCTTTCTAAAGAGAACTCTACGCAGCAACACCCCCCCCCCCCCCACCCTAAACACAACACACACTCAAAACACCACCCCGCCCCTCGCCCCTTCCCCAGGAGCTGTCGAGTCACCTGTCGAAACTTCCACTCCTGCTCGTGCTCAGACTCCTTGTGCTTGAGCGGGTCTTTGAAGATGACCTCGGACTCCAAGGGCACGCTGGGGTCAAAGGGGTCGGGCACCTGCTGCTGCTGTCTCTTCAGGGTGTCGTTGGACAGCTGGACTTTGTTTATGCGAAGCGCTGCCCGATTGTCCCGAGCCTTTTGCTGGAGAGGGTGAAGAGGAGAAATGGTCAACAAACACAACGGCCAATCGCCAAGAGAAGCAGCAAAAAAGACAAAACAGCCTCAAGAGCAAAAGTGCAGCGTTAAGCATAAACCGATGCTCTACTTTAACTGGGTTGGTTTGTCTCCATTTTTAATGTCTAGACATTATGTGCAAATAGATGCTGATGGTTGCAATTACTTTTGATTACAGTACCAGTTGTGCCTGTGCGTTTGTGTGTGTGTTTGTGTCTGAAAGCATGGACAAACACACATCAATGTACTTCCCCAGCGTCTCATGTAAAGTTGAACTGAGACATCTGTTTGCGATGGTGGTAAATTTGCAGAGCTTCAGACGCCGAGCGATCGCTCATGTTTATTATTCTGTCTCTCTCTCTATCACTCTCCCTCTCTCTCTGCGCTCGTCTCCCCTCTTCCCATCCATCCCTCCTCCCAAACTTCTTCTCAAAAACAAGCAAACAACTCGTTCGCTCTTGTTTGCATCCCATCACCAGACAAAAATCCTCTGGCAACGGCCACCGCCAGCTCCAACACGGATTTCTGTTATCCTCTGGCAGGAGACGCCAGCGCGTTATCTGCCGCCGACTGAAATGCCACCTTACCACATAGGGCTGCCTCTCCTGGGAGCTCGCCTTCCTCCAAAGCTTTGCAATCTGTTTGACTCGAGTGCTCCAATCTGGGGAGAGAGATATCAGCTATTAGACTCATAGATCTCGCCTAATGACTTTAAAGACAGAGTGGAAACCATGGGAAAGACACTGGAGAAAATCTACAGGTTAATATCACAGAAAAGGTCAGGATGAATATTGACTAATGCCATCATGCATTTCTGCATTTCTGGCCCTTTCTTGATGGATTAGAGAAGCACTTTGCGTGTGCGCGCGTGTGTGTGTGCGCGTGTGTGTGTGTGTGTGTTTGTGTGTGTGAGTAGGGTGGGGTGGGGAAGGGTTCCTTGCCTGGAAACTCCTCTCGCAAGTCGGG
Source organism: Nematalosa erebi (assembly GCA_036025975.1). Classification (NCBI taxonomy): domain Eukaryota; kingdom Metazoa; phylum Chordata; class Actinopteri; order Clupeiformes; family Clupeidae; genus Nematalosa; species Nematalosa erebi. The sequence continues at coordinate 1,995 of JAVQKI010302832.1, forward strand.
AAAGTTGATGTTGGTATAGAGGACAGGGGCCACGGTGGCCATCTCCCCCAGGGTCTCTTCCTTCTCCCACTTGAGCGTGCTCCTCTGGGCGTTGGACATGGTGTCGGCTTCGGGCTCCGGCGGGGCCATGGGGCCAGGGACCGAGCCAGGGACTCCGGGGGGCCACTGGCCCGCCGTGCCTCCCCCCATCTGGCCAAAGTTTTTCTCCCTGTCAATGAATTTTGTATTGGTAGGGGATAACAATATTAAAAGACTGAAACAAAAACCAATCACACCTCATCGATGAGGCTTTAATGGCCGAATGTTAAGGTACTTGAGAGGGACAGATTTCTGCTTATTTCATTAAAGGGCTGAAAGGGTCCGTCTGGGGCGTTCTGGCCTTTACCTCATGTCGGGGAAGGGCATCCGGTGGAGGGAGGAGAAGTTGCTCTGGCCACAGGGTCCAGGCGCGCCGGGCAGCATGGGAGTCTGCGAGAAGACGGGATTGGGTCCCATCATGCCGTTCATCATGGGCATACGGGGAAACATTCCGCCGTCTGCTAGATCGACCAGGAGGGGAAAAAAAAAAAAAAAAAAAAATGCATGGGTAAGAGGTAATTGTGCTCAGTGTGGTTGGCCTGTGTGTGTGAGTGTGTGTGTGTGTGTGTGTGTGTGTGTGTGTGTAAAAGCCTAGCAGCCTTGGACGCACTTGCTCCCAATTGGTGCAATCTACACCCGGCGAGCGCATTAGGAGCTCTGGAGTCCGGACTCATTTCCTCATCCCCCACCCCACGCCAACAAGGCCCTCACACCCACAGCCCTAAACTAGGACTGACTGTAAGGGATACAGCTGCAACTCTAGCCACTCTCCTCTGGTCCAATCCCATCTCTCGCACATTAGAGTCAATGACCGAGAGGAGACGGAGAGGACGGAGGGAGGCTTACTGCTACAGTAATCAGGAAGAACTCGTCTCTTTGATAGCTTCCCCCCTTTCAATAGTCCTAGGCTAATCTTCCCACTCTTTTTACTGACATCCTGATGCTACACTCCTTCCTAATAATGTAAAATCCAATCCAAACCAAAAACAACTATAGTACTATTTGAACTGTTTGGGGTGCGGGAGTCGGTAAAGGTCGGTAAGAAAGAGTCTGTGGAGGAACTGGAGGTACTGTACCGGAGTTCTGCAGAGGCATCCCCGGGCCTGGGCCACTGTGCATGGGGTTGGCCGTGGGTGGATGTGGGAGAGGTGGCGGCTGGCTGGTGGTGGGGCTCAGCACAGCAGTGAAGAGATCCTCCACGTCCTTTCCCTCCAGCTCTGCAGGGGGAGACAGAGCATTTCAGACTGGGAAGGTCTACTTACTTCCTCCTTCCTCCTCATTTCTACACAGCCACCCACCCTCCCCACCCAACACACACACACACACACACACACACACACACACACACACACGCAAGCACTCAAACACAGAGAGAGTTCAGACTGACAGATAAACTGAGAACATAGTTAGGCCACAGAGTAGTTAACAGAGTAGTTTGATAAGATCCTTCTTTGACTAACTAACCAATTCACTTGACAAATACATGAATTAGGTGAATTGAGTGAACTGTGAATTGTGCTCTTCGGGTGTTTCACGACATGTTGTCAGTTCTTAGACCAGTCAATCAACATACTTGCCAGTCAGGTCAAGTCAATCCAGTTTTTTTTTTATTCATTGAGCGCACAGGCCTACATCAAGCGGGAAGGGAAGTTACCTGGAATTTTGTAGAGCTTGCTGAGAATTGCACCTGGAAAATTAAACAAAAAAAAAAAAAATGTTTTAAATCACAAAATGATATAGGCATTACAAAATACATATAATCCTAATCCAACTAAACAGATAAGATTCCAGATTAAGGTGCACTGGATTGTCCCAAATGTCTGATAAAAGCATTCTATGAGAACAGAGGACCAAAGTGAACCGTAGAATCATTCCCTATGTCATTTAACACACTGAGTTATTGTGAGGCGGGGTGACAGGCTACAGTGTTCTGAAGATTTGAAATGCACTTCTGAGATGAAGCTGGTGTTCAATGTTTTAAAATCCAAAGAAACGGTGGTGTGTTTCTTAGAACCATCTGATAGCACTGTGCGTTTGGCCATGCACGCATGCGTGTCTCTCTACCCTGTTCTTATATGTAATAACAGGCATCCCCAGTGGCGGACCCAACAGACTGCTGGCGCTCTACAGGAGAGTCATCGGAGCTGACACAGTAATGCATTCTTAAAAGCAGCCCTGATGAACTTCTCCCATGCATTTTAATTGGCCCAGACAGCTTGGGGGGTGTAGGGGATCCACTTAAAAATGTGCCATGTTGCGGCTAGTCAAGACAGACAGAGACAGAAGGAGGGCAGGTTCGTGATTGGTGGTCCTCACCGTCCGTCACCATCTTGTCCAGTTCAGGGCTCAAAATGGCGTCTAGAGGCTCTTCCTGTAGGGGGCGGGTGCCACGGGCAGGGCCCGAGGGGTGGGCGGAGGCCGAGGGGTCTTCCGAGAGACCCCCGATATCCAGAGCGGCTAGAGAGGAACACAAACAGGTCAGCCATCAGTGTTATTTGTGTGCGCGTCTGTGTCTGTGTTTTTGTGCGTGTGAATTTTAGCTCAAAAAGATTTGAATTCCTGCCAACCTCATCCTGTCACATCTACCCTACCCTTCCGGCCTGACAAACAAACAAGAGAGAGAAAAAGAAAAAAAGAAAGAAAGAAAGAAAGAAAAAAAAAAGCCCTGTCACTTCTAAGAGGAGCAAATCACAGCTGACGAGCAATTTATTTTCAACTGGGTCTGAGAAAAAGAGAGGGAGCGAGAGAAAGAGAACAGGGGCGAGAATGCCAATCTCTCATGTTGTGGTGAAATAAGCTCTCTCTCTTTCTCAGCTTGCAGTTTTCCCCCTCCTTCTCTTTTTTCTTCCATGACTCAATTTTCCAAGAATAACAGGAACCTCATTTGTGTTGCCCGCTCGAGCGTAGTATAGAAAAAACAAAAAAAAAAAAAAAAAGAAAAAACTACCCCATCAAAAAATACCCAAACTTTCATCATCTCATATCCTGTCCTATTACGAAAAAAAAAAAGACGATGGCTTAATCAATGCTAAAATACAAGAAAAACACAGTAGACAATTGCCTTGATTAATCATAATAAACCCAGTTCTCCACTTCAAAGGCAGAAAAGGGGTCCAGCCTTGATGGATCTGAGGCTGTTAGGGTGCCACGGCGACCTTGTCACAATGAACTTGATGACTGCGCTCAGAACGTCAGAGACGCCACAAAAGAGCCCAAGTGGAGCTCTCGCTAGGCCAGGTTTACAGAGCAAACATTTGCCTTGCTGACTTTTTCGTTTGATGAGTGGATGAACGAGGCTCAGAGCCCCTTCGCATGGATTCTTTATTAATGGCTAACTTACCAAGCTAAACTAAACCAACCTAAACCAAACCCAACCCCCTCCCTGCTGCGCCATGTTTGTGAAATCAAACTCTGTGACCTTCTCAACCTCACTGCCCTCCCTTCATTAACTCACTCACCCGCCCCCCTCTCTAATTCTACTCCTCCTTCCATCCGTTCTCCTTTCGTCTCCTCGAGTTTCTACAGAGAAAGAGATTAGCTCAAGTGCTCACCAAGAGCTTTCTAGAAAGACACCCTCTTCATTTACAACTTTAAAACATGACACACGGGAAAGCTGCCCAGAAGCTTTTCTTAATCCTGACTGTTAAAACACCCCCCCCCCCCCTAGTTGTAAACTGACCCTGGACCAGTTATCGGTCTTCAGTTCTCTTCTTCATCATGCTTATAGCACAATTCGTGCTCTCTGAAACACATTTGAGGTTTAATGCTACTGGGTGTATACCCACGTGACGTGTTGAATGGACCAGTTGGTGTCACCAGAACAGAAACCAATCAGCATCAAAGCATTAAAAAGACAACACAGCATGCTTGCATGAAATAGCTGCAGTGAATGAAGTCAAGCTAGAGAGAGAGAGAGATCGACAAAGAAAGAGGAGAAGAGGTGGAGGAAGGGGATTCATGCAGAAAAGTAGGACGTGTGCATGTGTGTGTGTGTGTGTATGTGTGTCTCATCGTTGGTGTGTGTCTGGGTATGTGCGTGTGTGTGTGGGGGGGGGTGGGGGGGTGGTTGGGGGAGGGAGGGGGGTTAAGGTGTTAGGTCAGAGAAGCCACAGCTAAGAAAAGTTAGACAAGGGTAGAGCTCTACTCCAACAGAAAGACCCACTATGGAGGCTATGGAGGCTCTTACCGAATGGGGAAGCAGAGCGGTCAACCTGGAAAGGGCAGAAATCAAGACCTACAGGAACCCAAGCCAAACAAACAACAAATAAAAAAACAAACAAAAAAAAAGCAAAAAAAAAAAAAAACAAAGTTATTACAAAACAAAGGCAGGGCTATAAAAGAAGAGAAAGAAATTCCAAAAGCACACACCGAAGATCTGAAGCATAAGGGACACAGCAAACCAATATTAAAACAGCCTAGAGGGGGCAGGGCCAGGGAAAAGAACCCAACCCAAAGATGCCATGACAAGCGTGAACGTGTGAAGTAAAGGGGAAAAAGGGGCCATCTCACAGGGAGGAGGGTGGCACAGGCATGGGATGAAGGTGGGTGGGTGTGTGAGTGAGTGAACGAGCACATGGGGGTGAGGAGTCAGTGGTTTGCTTCCAAGTCGGCACAGAAGGAGCCAATCCAGGAGCCAGCCTAAGTTTTGCGCCATTCCAGGAATGTGTGTGTGTGTGTGTGTGATTGTAAGGGGGTGCAATGATGTGTCTGTGTGGATTTTTTATTTTTTATATTTGGCATGGAACAGAGAACAAATAATGGAAAGTGAAAGGTGCTTTTGTGTGTGTGTGTGTGTGTGTGTGGTAAGGTAAAGAGTGGTGGTGGGTTGGGGGGGGGGGGCGGGGGACCATCTACCTGTGTCCTGGCCTGGCTTCACCAGGTTGTCTGAGAGCATCCCCAGCAGGTCGTCGTCGGAGCCCAGCACCAGGTCCGCTAGCGGATCCTCCCCTGCCTGGGCTGTAGATTTAAGAGCATAGGCAGACGCCTTGGCTGAGCTCGAGCACCATCACCACCATATCATTACTGCGCTTATTGCTCACGGAGAGCCGTGGCTGTGGAACCTGACGCCAATTATCACTCATACAGGGTCTCTGCTGTAATTGCTGACGAGAGGAATGGGACTCTCGATGTGCAAAATAACCTAATGCAGTGATATCCTTTAATTATTGTCATTATGGTGACTGAGTACTGACAAAAGCCCAAGAGGGTGTTTACTGGGAGCTTTGGCTAATGGGCGAGAAAATGATAACAGACAAAAGAACTGATCTCTCTTAGTTTTCTGTCGCGGTACAGACACACGCAGACATCTGAGGGTGAAACCAGAAGAGACAGAAAGACAGACCGAGAGAAGCAAAGGAAGCAGAGGAAAGAAGGAAAGAAAGGTGGAAGAAAGGGAAGGAAGAGGCAGAGGAAAGGAAGAAAAGAAAGAAACAGAAAGAACAGGGGCAAGGGCGGCTGAGTTGGGGGTTTTGTTGCGTCTTAGGGAATCGAGGGTCTTTGAGGACCAAGACAGGAGGTAGCAGCCTAGCATGGCTAACATACTACAATCTCAAAATAGCCACGGTGTCTGGTTGCTCTTTTCTGCCAAAAGAGGTTTGTGGTTGATTCCAGGCAGTGGGTCTTTAGTCGTGGAACTGGCAAGATTTCACAGTATGCAGACTACATTAACAATGGTGGGAATTGAAAAATGTGCACTTGAGTATGTGTGTGTGTGCTTATGCGTGCCCAAGTGCAAGTCCAACTCAGCTGAGAAAGTTGTGTGAGCTCAACTTAGAGTTGAAAATGACCACCAACTGAAGTCTGTGTGTGATCGTGTGTGTGTGTGTGTGTGTGTGTGTGTGTGTGTGTGTGTGTGTGTGTGTGTGTGTGTTCAGATGTGGTTGTAAGGTGAGGGTGGTAAGAAACCAAAAATGAAGAGGCATGGGGGCGTAGATGAGTGTTAAAAATAATAACATCTCTGTTCTTCGTTGGGTCTTCACACGAGAGGGCTCGGAGGTCATTCCCACAGTGCATGCATTTGCAAACTACCACCTAACAGCCTCCTTTCCTCTCCACTATCCCCATGTCAGGCGTTGAGTAAAATAATGTGCTGGACAAAGACATGTGACCAACCATTTGTCTTTAAAAATGGCATCAAGTGTGCAAGCAGTTTTCTCAACCACTGCAGTCGTCTCGACTATCTAGTCAACACATCAACTGATCGATATTCATTCATCAGTCAAAAAAAAAAAAAAAAAAAAAAAAAACCGTTTAGGCTTTTTTTAATTAATCATTCAAAAAAAAAAAAAAAAAAAAAACAACTCCTTTGAGGCTTTTTAGAATTCATCAATCCTCTGACAACATTACATTACATTATCAACTGAGTAGTTCAATCAAATATAATCCACTGAATCCAATCTCAAAGCAAGACTGCGCACAAGTGTAATAGGCATCTTCATTTCTGCAATCCAAAGCTAGTTCAAACTGGGATTTGTGTCTGTGCTACAGCTACTGCTGCTGCGCTGCGCTAGCTCACTGGGGAGGCACAAGCAGGGAGTGGGATGGAGGACCAAGGAGCGCGTCCCCCTGCGTCGCCACTGACAGATGCGGCCTGACGGCTCAGCGCCCTGGGAGGCGTGGCCGTCCTCTTAAAACACAGAGGCTGGGAGAACTGAAAGTCTGTGCATGTGCGTGTGTGTGTGTGTGTGTGTGTGTGTGTGTGGGCGTGTGTGCACGTGCAGCCGGCCTTACAGTCTGTGTGAATGTAGTCACAAAAAGGAGGGAGAGGGAAGATGGCAGACAGGAAAGAAGGGAATAAGAACTGGAGGAGAGGGGGAGAAAGAGCACAGAAGTGGAGGACTGGATTGACAGAGATCGAAAAAGGCCAGACAGACATTCAACAAAGGGGGAACTACACCACCATGTAGCAGGAGGGCAGCGGAGTGGTAGCATGTACATGAACGCATTTGATAGAAAGAGTGAAAGACAGAGCGACAGAAAGAAAGAGTGAAAGAAAGACACAAAGAAAGAAGGAAAGAAAGACAAAGACAGATGAAAGAAAGAGCGAGCTCTGATGGACATACGCAGTGTGCGGGTCTTGGAGGAGCCGGCTGCGGCAGTGTTGGTGGTGCTCCTGGTTGGCGTGGCGCTGAGCAGCGGGTCGGAGGAAGGGTCCAGGAAGCGGCTGGTGGCACTGGGGGGTTTGGTCTCGGCCAGGACGGCCCCATGCTCCGCCTCCAAAAGCCCCGCCTCCAGAGCCTGCCTGCTCTGCTTGCTCTTGTCCAGCAGCTCCTTCCCAAAGAAGGCCTCCTGGAGACAGACACACACACACACACACACACACACACACACAATGCTTACTAACACATGAATCATAAAAGAAACACAGGGATACCTGATTTACTGAGCAGGATCTGTATAAATCTATAAAAATGAAGCTTCAGTTTTTCCATTTCTTAAACACGTCACCAATGTCTTACTGTCCATCCAAAACGAGAGTGAATTTCACTGGTTGTCATATATGAGGAGCGAGAGGCACAAACGTTCGTTAAGTTCCCTGTTCTATTTCTGCAAAGGGGATAGGGTGGAAAATCCCCCTTTATGCAAACCAGAGTCAAGCTCTCATAAGCTGATACAGAAGATCATTGAAAAGTTTATATTGTGACATTATGTGACACTCCCACTCATGCAGACCAGAGCTATTCACATCTGCTCCCATTGTAATGCATTATGTTGCTTTTTTTGATCAGTATTTAATGATCTTTGGTACAACTGCCAACTTCACAGAGCTGTCTTGGCGGCGCAAATCGTGCTCTGTCAGCAACTCAAATGAAAAGCTTTTTTTTTTTATACATATCAAACGAGTGCAAATAAGTGCTATGTTTTGGCCCTCAGGCTTGACGGAGTGTGTCTCACTAGGACAGGAACAAGGTGGTGGGGGTGTGTGTGTGTATGGGGGGGGCAAGCTCTGGGTCTTACACAGGAGACTGTGAGGCACAGAGGGTTCTTGACAACCCCCATG
>JAVQKI010302889.1:0-10970 GCA_036025975.1 Nematalosa erebi
GTATTGTGCATAAGACCAAAGAGAATGTCTCTTATTATGGAAAGAAACTGTGATTAATATCTTTTTGTGGTTGTTAAGGGTTTCTGTAGGTTTAATCAACTCAAAGACCTCTATGACCATTATACTTGAAATTTAAGACCAACACGACACCCTTTCCGGTCATAAATGTGCACAGGTTTGAGTGATTTGAAGTGATATTTATGGATTCTACATCCATGGGATATACTTTATAATCATGCTATTGACTACCAACTTCACAAGAAAAAAAATGTCCACTTCCCCTCAAATAGAAGAAATACTTCAAGTAAGTAGCAAGGCGCACAGAAAATACACAGCACTGGTGCATCCGCTGTTATATTTCACAACTCAGACCAATTTAAGACCAAAACAAAATGTATTTAGAACTTTTGCACAATATTTCACTAGATTAAATACTTTTCAGGCCTTAAATTCATAATTTTAGACCTCTTAAGACTTTTTAAGACCCCACAGAAAATCTGTTGTTGCGGTGAAACATCAACTACCTTGGTGTGGTATCCGTGCTAGGAGGCGCATTGCTTGTGGGTGAAGTAACTGGACTGGTCTCTCTTGGGGCTCCATTAACACGGCCTGCCCGCACTTCAGCCAACCTACAGGGACAGTCACCAGAATAGTTAAAGGGGAAATATGGTGTGAATCAATCAATAGTTCTGTTGTTCAAGATCACTGAATGCTGTCTGTAGGAAAAGAACCAGAAATCCTGATACTACATAGACCAAATAACAAATAGATAACTTGAGAAATTAAACTGAAAGTGAGTTTCTCTGCCCCATTCAGTTAGTGTTAGCTATTCACTATTTGGTGTGTGTTGTATCAAATTTTCTTGTACTTTTTGCTACCAACAGGACTTGGTGACATCGAACAAAAGGGCTATATATTGATTCACATTGGATATCTCATTTAATTAAGACAGGAGATGTGCTTTTTCACTGCAAGCTGTGCCCCCTGTGATATGTTGTGAGATTTATACACTCCTTCACTACATCCACTCATGTGCTATACTGTATAGTGAGTAACCACCGCAGGTCCTCACCATGGCTTCTCGTCTTCCTCAGGCTCGGAGTCTTTGCGCCTCTGGATCCAACTGCTGTCTCCTTTGATAGCCGTCCGGACCTTGGTGGTCCGAAAAACACTGGACCTCTCATCTTCTCAAGTGAAATACAGAATCTCATCAATATAACCTTTCAAATAGGTACAGGTCTCTTTCTTCAAAGAAATTAAATATTCATAATATTCACACACCCTACTGAAAGCTACACATGAAAAAAGAAAAAAAAATACTGGAGAATCAACTTTAACAATCACGTAATCAAATGAAAGGGATGCTGTGACATGTCATGTGCTAACTAAACCATTTTAGTTTACCTTTTACCACATGTGCTTACTAAACCGTTTTACTTTAGATGAGTCAGCTAAAGTGCTGGCCCATGACACTCTATGTCAACAATCTGCTTGTGTACAAAACATCACAGGGATGCGATACAACTGTTGCAACAATTCAACAGCATCTTTTTTCGAACACTTCAGTAAAAGGCATGAAGCAAACTGGCCATTGTTACTGTAATCTCACCCTTTGACATTTTGTGCTGGTTGTGTGTCTCGTTCCTTATTCTTTACACAGCGTCACCTGAGTAGAAAAGGTTGAATCTGTGAAATAGATGTATTATTTTGTCACCTTGCTAATAATCGCCTTTTTTCAGTTTTTTTAGGAATCACAAAAAATTAAATACATTTCTTGATGATTTGGGCAAAAACAAAATTTTGGCCAAAAAATGACTTCGGCGATTATTTTAGCAAGGTGACGATTTTGTATAATACACTGGTAGGCTATATTTAATCCAAAATACCTAATTGGCTATAGCTTTTGCACCATCAAAAGATTTTGTATTTTACAAGTTTTAAATGTAACTAACATCTCTTTTCTTTTAATGTAAACACACAGTCCAATGGTAAAGTGCTTACATAACTGATGGTCAGTGATGTGAACTGGTATTTTAAATGCTTCCTAGAGCTACCAAGTGACTTATGGTAAACTTACATCAACATGAACAAAGCAGAGCTACCCCATTTCATGGCATGTACTCTACATTCCGCACTCTCACCACTTTGCCATGTGGAAAGGCCTGTCCTACCACTTTCTTCAAAACGCATACTCACACAACAGATCACTCTCTGTCTCTCTCCCTCTCTCTCTCTCATACACACACACACACATTAATTTTTCAAAGAAATCTTATGAAAAGAGTTAAAGAGTAACCACCAGACCGAGCACACCTACACAGCCATTGCATACTGAAGTGGTAACAGTTATCTGGAGCTTTAGAGATAAGTGACACACCAAGTCCAGGTGAACTGATCCTACATTCAAGATGACAGGCCATCTGTCACTCAAATATGTCTTATGGGCTTAACTGTAATTCTGATTTAGTCAATCAACAATTCAGTAATGATAACATAAGTTTAAACAAAACACAATACCGGAAACTAAAATTACTATGGTTAAAGTAGAGCACAGTTATATCTACCTCAGCCAGGAAAATGTCAGGTAAGGCGCTTATGCAAAACAACGGAGAGGAGGCAATTTATTACACAAATCTGTTCAGCGTTAGAGGAAATTCTTTGCCTACAGTTGGTGTACCACAAAACCTGAGGCTATGACCCTTTGACAATACAGAACAAGGGTGAAGTGTTTTCTACATCGACACACTTTGAGAGAAGGAAAGCAAGCAAACACAATGGTACAATACAAGATGACCAAGAAGGGAGAGCCGTTCACATAGGGGACTAAGAACAGCAGACAGGCTGGCAGCTAAATCATTTTATGTTTGTCAAACAGTCCCAGCGTGTCAGGAAGTAAGGCATAGAACACCTGAAAACTCTTCATGATTTACCTACTCATGCTGAAACAGCATGTGTTTAAAATAGCACCACTTCACTTACTTACACATAGACACAGAACACCCAAGGAGAATAACTTTTCCCTCCTTTTCCCAAACTATCCATGTACCACAAACAGCTTCGGAATCCATTTAATAAGTGATTTATAACTTAAATAAGATAAAGCCATTATCTTGACCTACCTGTGCTTGTGATCCTGAACAACACCTGTTCGCTCGGTCGCTCCTAACAGCCAACTGATGATAATGAAGCGAGAAGACAACTGCTGCTCTGCCACTGAGAGTGGAAACAAAGTCTCCACCCGCTGACAGGTGTCTCCCTTGAGTGAACAGGTCCGGGCGTTGGCACAGACAAGCCTAGCCTGTCAGGGAGGCCAAGCCACCCATAGTGGTGGGAGTGTATGTCTGTGCTTGTTCTCCTGTGTGTGTGTTTGTGTGTGAGAGTGTGCATGGAGATATGACTAGAAGTTTCTGTTTACTTCTTATCCCATTGTTTCAGCAAGGAAGCACATTAGTGCAAATATAGCTGACAGGTGAAAGACACTAATGGCGTTAGTGGCACAAACAACTCCCGGGGGAGATGTGGCCCCGAGCTCACTGCACGGAGAGGCCGAGGCAGGAGCACAATTTTAATGAGACGGTTTGTCAGCGAAAAGTTTAATCACCACAAACACCACTTATAGGGCAAGATGCTTCTGAATGCTGTCGACTCCACGTGGCATTCAGGTAGGGCTTAACTTGAGGAAAGTGTCTGACTTTTGGCGCATGGCCAAAATGGACATAGTCTGTTATTACAGGGTAGGCACATTGTATACTCTGTGTGTGTGTGTGTGTGTGTGTGTGTGTGTGTGTGAGAGAGAGAGAGAGCGAGAGAGAGAGAGAGAGAGAGAGGTACAGATATGAACAGAGGGACAGAGAGAGAGAGAGGCACAGATATGAACAGAGGGACAGAGGCCGGTCTCCTGGGCAACAGGTCTTTGGTTAATTGGTCTTTCTCTGCTCCCTAAGTCTTCACTCTGTTTAAACCAGGGGAGGAACATGACTCTTGCCCCCATCAGGGCCCTCTTCTGACGAAATAAGTGAGCGACACCCATCCCATCCTACCTCAATGGCAACAAAAACAATCACAATGTCGACGATGTGCATACCTTACATACATTTCACAAGCTGTGCCTTTTCACAAAAGTTGGGTGGAGACAGTAATGTTGCAACCTCCAGGGATATTTATTAACGTCAGGGTTAGGTTAGCTCTTAGTCATCTCTCATTCATTCACACCTAAATATCTGGAATCAAACTATAACAGAACTACATTTAAAACTTTCAGTGTGACAAACATACCGGCAAGGGTGCCAGGTCTCTGACAGGCGACTTGCCACTAATCACCCATAGATACCTACACCCCACCCCCCGAACACACATACTTCCCCCTACAAGTACACGGTATAAACCTGTTGGATGACTTTGCCCACTGCGTTTGGCTTGCCAGTGAGTCTCTCTCATGGTTTCCCCAGCCACTTGGCTCTCATGGTTGCGGAGAGAATTTCTGGAATCTCTCCACCCCCTTCACCACACCAACGGATGGAATGGCAACAACGCGGGACTGAGCCACCTTTATCTTGGTATCAGGTTAAAGTCATTTTTGATTCATGTGCAAACCAATATTTATGAAGTACAGAGAAAAATTTCTACAGAGTGCAGCATATTCTAGATGACTGCGTGATGAGAAGACGGCACAGTATGTGACACCATCTAAGTGGTGAACAGCTCACTCCTTACCTGCTTCAACACTCATTTCATGCAGATGCAAACCAAATAATTCAGGTCCATGAACACACAGCTAAAAAATAAAACACTCAGAATTTAATCCCTGAAATTACTGTGAAGAAGATAAAAATACATGCATGACATAAAATATGCCTAAAGTTTTTGGAAACATCTTCATTTGGGAATCTCAAATCATGGGTTATATAGGTTATAACAAGTCTTTCCAAAGTGCTATGCTTACAAACTGGTCCGGTTATCTTAACTTTCTTAATTGTTGTTATTTTTTTAACTGTTGGTCAAATATTAATTTCAGTACCATATTATTTCTGTTCTAAGGAATGCTAGTCCCAGCTGATTTCAGTGGCAGCTATGTTTAAGTGTAACCCATTAAGGCATTAGATGGGAATTTCAAATGTGCAAATGGTATGGCCTTTGACAAACAAGTGAATTCTTAAGCATCAGTCATCCCTGCCACACACCCAACTAAGATGAAGATGAGTTGACAGCAGAACAAACTCACATAAGAAAGGTAACCATGGTAACGTGCCTGAGGATGAGGTATCTGACAAGATGAGGTGGTGGTTGAAATGCAATCAATAAATGCATACAATGCACAATGCATACAATGTAGATTTCCAGTCCAACACTTTCGACAATACAATGGCTCTGAAAAGCAGCTATGTCCACACATTTAGGCAGCTTTTTTTCAAAACAGTCTTTTGTTATCCAACCAGGCAATGTGTATGTGTGTGTGTGTGTGTGTGTGTATGTGTAAACATATGAGCAGTGGCCCTATGATCCCTTGCGCAGGTGTGGGTAGCTCTCCACCGTTCGGGTGATGGCATCTTTCAGGCTGACTTGCGGGCGGTAGCCCATGTCCTGCTTTGCCCGGGAGCAGCTGTAGTAGTGGTGGGTGCCCGCCAGTGCCACACGCATGGGGGTGAAGGTTGGCTTGAAGCGGACCAGGGGCTGGAGCAGCAAAGCCAGCAGCCACAGCAACAGGGCGATGCCGTACACCAGCTGGTAGGGGAGGTGGTAGCGCGGTGCATCATAGCCCAGTCCCACCAGCACTTGGGACATGAAGTCCCAGAAGCGAACAGGCTCGTCATTGGTGATGTGGTAGGCCTGGAGGTCGAAGGGATTACGAGAGGAGATTAAGTGTGATAACAGGGTATGACTTCCATGCTCATAGATCACAATGCTTTGACACGGTGAATGCTTGACATGCTAGGTAGCACCCATGCATTGTTGTATGTATATCACAGACATGTAAGGGGTGTGTGTGTGTGTGTGTGTGTGTGTGTGTGTGTGTGTGTGTGTGTTTTCCTGTGACTTTATGTATGTGTGTGAGGAGGAGTGGTATGAAAGGTGTGAACTTGTTCAGAAACGAAAGAGCAAGCAAATCGTCAATGGAAACCTGGGAACAAGTGGACAGAGAGAATAGGCAGAATAAGTAAACGTATGACAGAAAGAGAGAGCAGCGGGATGAGGGGCCTGTAAATGGCCAATAAATGCCTGATACTGACCTTGCCACAAAGAGGCGAGTCTGGTTTCAGGTGTTCCGCAGCCAGAATGTGCCCATGTACAACATTCTCCACAAAGGTGAAATCCACCAGGTTAGTTCCATCACTGCCAAAGATCCACAAATATGTCAACAACATGAGGAGTATGAGCGAAACCTGACCCACTTAAGCCGGTCAGATTGACAAGATAAGATTCCCAATAAAGATCTGATCTGATCTATAGTCTTCATTTCAGACTATAGGCCCACTTGACTGGGGTTGGGTGAAACATTGAGCAATGTGGACAGCTAGGTTGCAGATCAGTTGGTGTACTGCAAGATAGATTCCCGATAAGCAAAAGTCGCGTAACTTGAATACTGGAGAGTCACAGAGTTGTCGGCAGCCAACGAATCATGACTGATGTCACGTAATGTGAACCAGGCATTAGTGATGCATGTCCTTAGCACAGTCACTCACCCTATGATGAACTTCATCTTCCCACGGCGAGCAGTGTCCACCAAGATGGGTACAAGCTGAGGGTCTCTAGGGCCAAAGATGCCATGGGGCCGAATGGCAACCGTGAGGAAGCCTTTCTCCTTATTACAAGCCTCAAGGACCAGCTGAGAGCAAAATAAGGACAAACTTATGACCAAAGATTCTAGAGCGGAGTGTAGTGCTCTAGAATCTTTGCTTACGACTATATTCTTACATTCTACTGTCATGATACTGGCAGGCATTCACAACAAAAGTCTTTAAGTCCTTGATAAAGTATATACATTGTAGGCCAAGTCAAACATCTGACTTTGCAAGACTGCACTGGTGGGATATAGAGATTTAGCTAACTACAATGGCACAATCCTAGATCAAACATTGGAAAATAAATTTCCATAATTTCCATAGAAAAATCATTGCCCCATCCCCCATCTAAACTGAGTCACAGTTACCTTCTCCTGCTGAATCTTGGTCTCAGTGTAGTAGTCAATGGGTTTTTTGGCGTATGGAAGATCCTCCTTTCCATTTTTGATGTCAGTACCTTCAAACACCACACTGGCACTACTCGTCAAAACCAGTTTCTGAAACAGCCGCCAGATACACATATTTCCATCCTCATCTGTCATCAATGTTCAATGTACAATGTTCATGTAATTAAGCACATTCAAGATCACAGAAAACCAGGCAGCACTGCACAGTGATGACAGAATGGGCTTGTTCGCCTTCGCTGGCTGGGTGGGACTTTCTTCTTTGGGCAAAAGTCAGTGATGTTACTTACGGCAAGGGCTTTTGGCAAGAACTGCATTATCTTCTGTGATCTTGAATACACCTATTGTTAGGACTGAAGTGAACCAAGTATGTGTGTGTGTAACTCTAGAACTGTTGCACTTGTAGCAAAGAATGCCAGAGACACAGTGCCCCCTACCTGCACTCCATTCTCTTGACAGGCTTGTATGACTGTGCGGGTGCCGTCAACATTGACTTTTTGGAAGAGCGCACGGTCATCGCTGGCAGGAGCTGGAGAAGCACAGTGAAACACCAGGGAAACATCCTGCAAAGCTCTCAGTAAAGCCTAGAGTGTTGATGAGTGTGAGTGTTTGTGACAGAAAGAGAGAAAAAATAGAGAACCTCGCAGTCACATGGAATGACATAGACATACATGATAAGACAATGTCCCTGGAGATGACTTTTCAGCTCACCTGTTTGTCGCAAAGGTCCCCCTCATGAAACGCCACTCCAGGGAGTTCATAGCTCTGTCTAATGTCAAACACTGTAACTGTGTAGCCTTTATCCAGCAACTTCTCCACCAGGTGTCTCCCAAGGAATCCTGACCCGCCGATGACCGCACATCTTTTGCTGCTCTGTCACAATCAAGTGGAAAGGCTTTCAAACAGGACTATTCACAAGTGAAACATTGTGAGATTGATGAGTGAAAGCACGCAACTTAGACTGCATAACAGTAAAACGCAATTTAGATAGTGATAATTTAACCGGCTGGTCCAAACTATAGGCTAAAGACAATCAGGTTATCCCGAATGAAAATCGCTCTTCAGACGACTCGGCTGCTTTCCAAACTTACTGGTCGAATACGTGTGGCCATCCTAAACTGGTTAATGTTACTCCACAACCGAATCTGAAAGAATGACAACAAGTTCATTCATCACGTGTAGACTTCTGCGTTAGTCAATATTTTTGAATGGTAAAAACAACACATGCACCGGACTAATTGCTGACCAATTTAAAGTAGCGTAATACTTTAGTCTATTACAACATGCTACAAAATGACAATTTTGTAACTTACTTGGAAGATGTGCAAACGCCACTCCACGAACGAGTTTCGATACAAATATGAGACCTCATCAGCTGATGAGTGGTGATAATCTCATTGGTGGATGGGAACCGCCTAAGTCAAACTGACAAGTAAGAAACGCCAATGATACAACGTAACGCAAAAGAACGCCATGTCCAGACCAATCAACAAGTTTTTCTGTATCAGTCATCCGTTCTACTCATAAACTGAACCGCCCCTCTCTATGTACAGGTTAATGGCCTCATAGGCAACCTAACAGTCACAGAAGGAATACATTGGTGGACATGGGCATGTTGAAGCTGCTCACTTTCATTATGCAATGTAAAGGGCCTAACAAAAAAATCCTTATGTAAAACTCCAAAGATAAAATATAAAATGTCGATTTAAAAAGAAGTAGTCGTGGATAGCACTGTTCAGTGCAAGCAAAATACTTCTACATAAGTGTCTCTGGTTAAACTAATGTAGTCTACAACTAATGCACAACGCAAAAAATCAGCCAATGATAATGCTGAATCTAACAAGAGAAGTGCCAGTTCAATCCAATCGGTGATGCGAGTGTAGTAGCCTTGCCGACCACCAACAAATAGCCAAGTCTGTTCAACATATCGGCCGACGACGATGGTGAACCGTTGACAGAACGTAAACAAAATTGGCTATCTGGAAAACACAAAGCCCAATGCATTAAATATAGATTATATTTGTCTCGCGCTTGCTCGTGGTAAATCGCCGACCACGCATTGCTTTGAGTCGACTGTTTTGTTAGCAGAGAATCAGCTGGCCTTTGCGTCGGAAGCCATCCAGATATATAATGGTAAGAACCAGACCACTGGTAAGAACGTTACGACAATTTCTACCTCACTCGATTATTCTTCAGTCTCAGCACCACTGCATCAGCAGTAGGCTATGTCTAACATCGACGTGCAGCCAATGGCTATGCATCATTCAAGATTTGAGCATAGGCTAACCTAATTAATTTGTAGGCTATGCGTTTTTCCCCTTAGGAACACATGCCGTTTGTAACATGTGTTTCGCATAGGCTAATAGCTACGCCTTTAAATATTAATACAATTAATTAAATAGCATATATACATTTTAAAGATTAATGATAGCACTAACGTTACCTAATCTGCCTCTCACCCCACCTGTTGTCCACAGGCCACCAGTGCAAAGAGGCCATCACTTGGGGCGGTAGCTCCACGCAAGAAGACTAGCCCCAAACCTGAACTTACTGAGGAGCAGCGACAGGAGATACGGGAGGCCTTTGAGCTCTTCGACACCGAAGGCTCTGGTCATATAGATGTAAAGGAGCTGAAGGTAGGAGATGCATAAGTCAGATATCAGGTGAGTGTGTGTATATTCAAGAGGATATTGAGGTGTTTATTTTATTTTGCCAGGTGGCTATGAGAGCACTGGGGTTTGAGCCCAAGAAGGAGGAGATCAAGAAGATGATCACAGAGGTGGATAAGGAAGGCACCGGAAAAATCTCTTTCAATGATTTTCTCTCCGTGATGACTCAAAAAATGGTGAGGCTTTTGTTGGGTCTGTTTGGTCAATGCATGCCTCTTTGAGTAGCCTATGACTCGCATGTTACTTAAACACATCCATCTTACAGGCCGAGAAGGATTCTAAGGAGGAGATCCTGAAAGCTTTCCGGTTGTTTGATGATGACGAGACGGGTAAAATATCATTTCGCAATCTCAAGAGAGTGGCAAAGGAGCTGGGAGAGAACCTCACAGATGAGGAACTTCAGGTACATTAATGGCCTTGTTATTGTCAAAAGGGAAAGTCTTGGAAATATGTATCACTGTTTTTTAGATGATGGAGAAAATGGATTGTTATGGCCCTCAAATGTGTGTGTTATGCATTTGTTTTGTGGTAATAGCTGTGTGTGGGTCCTTGTTCTCATAGGAGATGATTGATGAAGCAGACCGAGATGGAGATGGCGAAGTGAACCAGCAGGAGTTCTTTCGTATCATGAAGAAAACAAGCTTGTACTGATCGACTTAGTCCCTCTTCTAAGTTGCAAAGGGCAAGGTCAGGGGCAGGGGGCATATAGTATCTGTAGTTCCCTGTATTCTCCACTCCTATCCTTGCACACTGGGGTCGTTTACAATTCTATCATTACAAAATTATGAAATCTGACATTCCCATTGAGCACCCTTCAGTTACGATTGATGCCATTGGATTTTTTCCCATTCTCTATATACCAAATTCTGTTAACAGCATGGTAAACTCTGCTTACAACTCACAATTACAATTCAGTATGTAAAACTGCTTAATAACATTATTCCATGAATTTGTAAACAATATGTGCCATGATATGGAAGATATTCCAAGAAGGTGGTTAAGCAGCAAAGTTGGTTAAGTTGATCCAGAGGTAGTAGTAAACCTGATAATAGAAGAGCCTGAAGTCCTCATTCTATCAACTAAACAAAGCCAGCAGGCTACTCTATTAGCAGGTTTAC
>JAVQKI010302988.1:0-11660 GCA_036025975.1 Nematalosa erebi
TTATGACCAGCTCTGAAAAAAAGCTTGTCATATTGTCATATAAATTATACATTAGCTATGGGTCTAAAAGGCCCACTGATTGACATGACAGTTTGCAGTCGGCTGTGAAAATGCTCACTGGGGTAAAATAAATAAATAAATAAATAAATAAATAAAGGAATAAAATAAGCCATAATGGAAACCCCCTCTCCTCTCCTTTCCTCTCCTCTCCTCTCCTCTCCCCATCCCTAGAGGCCTGTAGGCCCTGGGCTCATCACAAGACCTTTCATTAACACTGAAGTGGAGCGTTTTATTAGTGGACACACACACACACACACACACACACACACACAGTGATTTGCAAACAAACACACACACAAATGAACCTTCTGACTCAGCACACAGTAAAGACTAATGCCCTCCTACAGTGCGGGCGACAAAAGGAATTATCTTGAGATTAGGGCTTATTACGCCCCCCTGGCTTTGTCCTGCGTTACAGTCTCACTTCCATAGCCCTACTCCTGACCCCCGGCCCATTGTCTCAGGGAGGCGGATGAGCCTGTGTCTGATGACAGGAAGGTGTAAACAGAGAAGGTGATTGTAAGAGTGAATTAGAAAGAAAGAGTCTCTTCACTCCTGCCACATTAAAACAGGGAAACCTCATGACTGTTAACAATACATTGGAAATATATGAAACAAAAAATTTGCATTCACTGTTTATATTCATTACATTACTCTGTTTTAATTCAAGATGTGCTACTTTATGTTAGCCTTACTGTAAATGATTAAAGGCAGGCTAAGAGGAAGAGTGATGCATCAAAAGAAAAACAAGTCAGTCATGATGTCATCACATTAGTCATTCCTCATGCGTGTCCACTAATCATTTCCAGTGTGGCGTACAGTAGGCATCACACATGAGGTGCTGTGGGCCCTGCCTGAGGCAGGCTGAGGAGCTGAGGCACTGTCTCATAATAACCTGCCATTTCATTTAGGCTACACACGGTCTGACACTGTCACAACCTGTAGACAAACACATTATGCGCAAAATTTTTATTTCTTTGTATCTTTTTAGCGTTTACTGTGAGATTACTCTCCCCAAACTCTCAATAAATCCCAATAAATAAACCCAATAAATTTCATTCGAAAGAGTTCCATGTGACAAAAGCAGCAGTTTTATATCACTGTGCTTCCTCAAGACCTTGCTCCATGCTGTGTACCAAAGGTATACTTTTGCATTAGCATGTGCTATAAAATTGTACCGCAGAACGACCCTGAACTAATGGACTCATTCCTCTACAGCAGACAAGTGCCTGTTGGGCTGAAAAGGCTGTTTCATGTGGAGAACACTTAAGACTTTGTCCCCTAACTTCACCACAAGTGAACATCCTTTATGGCTTTATTTATGAACCTCTACCGTTCCCCTGATGTTCGAGCCTCTATGTACCCAGGAGGCGTTGTGCCTGGTTTGCCTTTGCATTTGGATTGTATAAGCAGGTTTGTTATGTAGTCCATCCAGGCGCACAGTAAAATTCTCCTGACATTGATACTAATGTGCGTGTTTCTTCTCTGCTTCAATAGCCCTCACAATGTGCAGTGTGTACATAAAAGTGCACTTTTAGGAGGGAAGAAAACAGCCCCCATAGCCTCTGGGTGAGGGAACAAGGTGAATGAGGTACAACAAGTACACTGACACATTTTAGGTGAGGCAAGGTGCAGAGGAAAAAGCCAGAAGCCAGGAGACTGTGTTGGCATAGATGAATTAGAGGACTGGAAATAGCCTTTCTTCTGATAGATCCAGTTAGTGCTTATTCCTCCCCTCCTCTCTCCTCTTCTCTTTCTCTCCAATTTTTTTTCCACTTTTTTCCCCCTATTCTCAGCTTTCACAAAAAAAGAGAAAGAACTGCATGAAGCTGGAAAAAAGGAAAAGAAAGTAGAGGACAGAAAGGCACAGGAGGGAGGGAGAGCGAAAGAGGGAGAGAGACTGTACCACGTTCAAAGCCTAAGATTTCAGAACTCCATCCAGCAAGCCATTTAGATTATCCAGACGAGTGACGCAAGCGAAAAATAATATACTTGACCCTTTTGTCTGTGCACTTTGAGAAGTTTGTTAGAAAGCCCTGGCCTGTAATAATTCACTGTACCTCATGTATATTAAGTAGAAATTCCCTGGCTTTTATGATGAATGGCCTGGGCAATGGCAGGACACCTCTTTTGCATTTCAATGCGAGTGAGTGTCAGATTCTTATTTCATTACCCGTCCACACATTAGCTGATGGATTCTAATTTGCTTTTTTCATGTCCACATTCCCTCTCTCCCACTCTCCCTCCCTTTTTTTGCTCTCCGTCTCTCTTTTTCTCTACCCCCCTCTCTCTCACATCTGCAGACTACCATCCACAGAGACCCAGCCTGGACAGACAGGCATGAGAGGGAGAGTAAAGTAGTGAACAGTAGTCAAATAAATAAATAAATCCACATCAAATCAATGTCAGGCACTTTCTGTTGCAATTTTTCGGCCATCAGATGAGGGGGGGGGCTCTGTGCATGTGCATTTACATAGCTCTGCATTTCGAGGCAGTTGATGAAATAACGTGAAATGATGTGGCTATGGATTGCGGGGCTTCTCCTTGCTGAGTGGACACAAAGTCAGGGCTTTAATTCATCCCTCGATAAAGATCAGTCCGTCACAGGGACCAGGCCATTCCTGAGGGATCCCAGAACACAGCCAGACACCTCTCTCTGGCTCTCTCTCTCTCTTTCACACAAACACACACACTTTTCCTTCTTTTGTCCATTCTATCTTTTGCAGGCTCGGTTTCTACTGCTGTCTGTTCTGTTTGGTTTTTATTTTCTATTGTTCTGTCTTTCCTTTCTCTTCCTTCTTTCGGTCTTCTTGCTATTTATCTGTTATTCTTTAAGTCTGCCTTGTGCTCCCTTTATTCCCTTCTTACCTTCACTCTCTCAGCTGGGATCGATCTAGATCCCCCTTCACTGTCCTGTTTCTCAATCCTTTTCTTGCTCTGTCCGCTATTTCATAGTCTATCTCTATCCCTCTGTTTACTGCTCCCTCTCTACCAGCTGCTCTCATTCTTCCATTTCATATCTTCCCCTCTTTGGCTCACACAATTTACCCCCACTTCATCTTTTCTCTTTTCCTCTGCATTCTTCTTCTCTCACATTCTCTCTGTTTGTAGCATTCAGTGGATTCTGTTCTTCCTTTCACCAGCCTTTCAAGCACTCACTCTCATTCTCGTCTTCTGTGCCCAAGTCTCTGTAATAGCACGGCGTACTAATCTACACGCTAAGCAGTGGAATTCTTTACGCTCGGCTAACTTTGAGAGGGTGAGGGAGACCAAATAAAAGGTGCCTGCGCAATTAACAAATGACTTCTGCCATTCGTGGCCCCTCTATTTAATCTGTTTGTAGCAAATCCAACTAATAACACGTTAATGGAGAAAAAGATTACGGAGGATGAAATGAGCCACTCCACGGAGGTAGTAATTATAGCCTTTGTAGTGTTCAATAGGCACAGTCTGAATCAAAAACGAGGCCAATGTGATACCTGAGTGAAGAGAGGAGAGAGAGAGAGAGAGAGAGAGAGAGAGAGAGAGAGGGGGAAAAAGAGAGAGGGAGCGTGTGAAAGCGATTGTCACAATTTTCTCTTTAGAGAGGCGGCCGTATTGAATCATTTTAGGGGGACATACCATATTTGTCTGATGCTTTGACTGCGCCTCAATAATGTAGCAAAGGACATTCATCGGTTAAAATAGCACCAACACAACCAGCGCTATAAGTGTTAATCCCTGTTCAATCCTGCCATTTTAATCAGGCAGCACCTCACTACATTAAAGGCAGAATTCAGGACAGGGGGGGATCAGGTGCATGTGTCGCATTTAGAAGAGTTGTTAACAAACAACACTGGCATTTACGATTTCCCATGGTCTGACAATGCTGCCATCAAACATTGCTTTTTTAAGCCACGAGGGAATCAGCTTGGCATGGTCTAAAAGTCCAACAACAGCGCAGCGCTCATACTTTGCTTTTTACATCAATATGTCATTGACGTATTTATGCTGATGACACAGTAGTGATGGCATTCATTTTCACCAAAAATACACTGCGTTCTACTGCGAACAGCAAAGGACTAAAGCTATACTTTGCAATCTCTGTAAACTTACTAGTTTAATCCACCTTGCAGGAAAGTCACAAGTCAACTCCACGTGTTTAGGCCATTGAGAGGTAGCAATGTGAAAAGAAAATCCCACCGGAAAACAATGGCGACGTGGGGATTCCCACACTCACCACCTGTGTGTTTAAATTCGCTGGCGTGGGCCACCTCGCAATCCGTCATCCCCATAAGACACTAATTTATAGCTGGCCAGATGAGCCGGGGCGATATGGAGAGGCCGCATGCTTGAGTGCATCGTCAAAGCTCATAATTCAATATTAATGGCTACTTAAGCTGCGGTGAAAAAGCCAGCCCCGGCTCTTAACCGCTAAGTGAACTAATAGTCAGTGAAGGATGACTGAGCACAGTGACTGATGGAGCTTGGCTTGGACCATGGCAGTGAGTGTAAGGCGATTTGGATGTATGGGGAATAGGTAAGAGGGTAGAGAAAGAGAGAGAGAGAGAAAGAAAGAGAGTGAGAGACGGATAGAAAGAGAGGGAAAGAGAGGGAGAGAGGGAGGGAGAGAGAGAATGTTTCTAGAAAAGCGACATTCTCTGCTGCAGGCTCCCATGTCATCCAGCTAATTAGTGGCTTAATTGGACATGCTCTGCCATTTTTCTGTGTTGGTAGGGAAAAGAGATTTATTGAGGAGATAATCTACACTGAAAGGCACAGGAGGCTTTGGAGAACAGGGGCCTCAGCAGGGCTCTCCACTGCCAGGATTTTGGCCACTCATGGGTCACTTGTCTGGGGAAGACCATAGAGTGTGTGTGTGTGTCCATTACGGTCATGTCATTTGTTTGTCATTCAGTATGTTTACATGCACTGAGAGAAAATCTAAATTTTGCCTTAGTCTGAACTTTAAAAATGCATGTATACACCTTGGTCTGTCTGAAATCGAACCGAACCAGCCAACTCATAATCGAGCTAAGACACCTATAATCCGACTGGAATTACATTTCTCTCAGCAGGAAGGCAGGCAGCAGCTAAAATCAAACTGACACACCACCCTCAAATGACGACGACATGGCGAGGTCAGTAAACGGGCTCTGGTAACAACATTAGCTGCTGGCAACAGCTGCTGACAAGTAAACCATCAAATATCGCCATAGTCTCAAAACTTACATTGGAAGTTTGTGGTTTACTGTAACATTTTTGGATTAGCCTTAGACAGTAAAAGAATTAGCCACAACCAGGCTGGAAAAAAAGCAAACAGGCGTATATCGCCACCAGCTGTTGCAGGGTCTAACGCACTTTGGTTAAAAATGTAATTTTCTTCCGTTGCATGCATACTCAGACCCTCCTGTTAAATCATTAGCTCGGGTATTGCCAAAAGCTCGGTTTAGATGTGCATGTACACTTACTGAGTGAGTCTGGACTCAGGAATCAAAATAAGGCAAAATAAGGTTTAGACTGATAATTCTCCAAAATAAGTAAATGTTACAACCAACTTCATGTGGGTCATGTCAGAGATGCCAACAAGGCTTGGTCATGTCACTAAATTGTAAAATGCTCTCAGCTTCAGAGTCAAACTTACACACAGAAAATTTGAAAAACAAGGCCATCATTTCACCCACTCCATCCATTCCCTCCCTCTCTCTCTATCTCTGTCTGTCTCTCTCTCTCTGTCTCTGTCTCTCTCTCTCTCTCTCACAGCAGAATGTCATCCGTGGTTCCATTATCGAAGCACTGACCGTAGGCTAGCATAAAAGTAATTGGAAATACCAACGCCAGCCAAAGTCTCAATTAACACAGTCACTGCACCACTCTGCTCTGTGTAATCCGCAATAACATTCAGCGGTGGTGTGGGGTAGCCAGTGTTCACAGTTAACCCAGAGAGAGAGAGAGAGAGTGAGTGGGAGAGACAGTGTGAGTGAGATAGAGTGAGAGAGAGAGAGAGAGAAAGAGAGCGATGCTCAGCCAAACTCCTAACCCCACCCCCCTTAAAATAAAGATTGCTGTCCTTGCTCCACAGTTTCCACCTGCATTTCTCTACTGTCTCCGCATCATCTCCAACGGCAACGGCAGCGAAACCTTGATATGCCACGCAGTCACACTGTCCGCCTCACAGTGCGCAAGGTGTAATTGACTGCTGACGACTTGGCGACAGGATTCTTAATTATTACCCTAGGGTATGGTGTGCCACAGACGAGAGTTCACCACTGAATCAGAGTTCACTAGAACATGTATTCACACACACACACACACACACACACACACACACACACACACAGACACACGCATGCACATGCACACACACACAGCTGTAGCTGCTGTGTTTAAAGCATTCTCTGCATTTGATCACCTCATTCCTAGAGTCAAAGTCAGACCAGGCCATATAAAGAAAGGTGCTGTATAGCTTACTAGCAAACTAGCTAACAGTAGGAGGCCATTAATGCTATGGAATGCAGACCCTTCAGTCATGAGTAAACTGTGACGGGATCTGTCAAGTCTTAAACATTTCACTACTGTGGTCCACGGACTTGGAATGGATTCCACAAGACTGATATGTTCTCGCTAGAGTGTTTCACTTTTGTCAGCTCAATGGAAAACGCAAAGTGATTAGCTGTAACGAGTCACCCGTGGTATTTATTGGGATATCCCCCTTCTTAGTGACACGCAGAATGTGTAAACCAGTCAGAAATTGATAAACAGTTTATCTGGTCTTAACTGTTGTATAATATAAACTTTATATACAACATGCATATTCCTCAAACAGTATTTTGACATTTAAGTACCTCGACACTAACACCAATAGCTTTATATTTATCTCTGACCTCATGATTGCTGGTATGAATGAGTGCATTCCATTCTACTAGTGCTGCTACTGGCAGAGGCCAGTAGCCTACTGTTCTATGAGCAGTGCAGTAGTAGTACCACATGCAGTATACTAGATCTCTCACAAGCACCAACTGTCAAACTGCACCCTCTGTGCTAAGAGCAGCTTCCCTTAGTCAACACAATGCAACTGAACAGTTGATACTTCAGCTCTCACATCGGACAGAATACAGTTCTGTGTTGCTGGGATTGGTGTTGGTCTGGCGGCTACGGCCTGCTGAGATAAGTGGAGAGGAGCAAAGAGGCTGGAGGGAGAGAGACAGAGTGTATGTGTGTGTGTGTGTGTACGGACGAGAGAGAGAGATTGAGAGAGGAAGAGAGCGAGAGAGGGAGAGAGAGCGGGCAAAGCTTTGTGCTGGTGTCTATATTCATCCCTCTCCGGGGGAGGACACGGACGGGGGCGTGAAACAATCGCACAGAATGGCCCTAACGCGCTTAGAGCCTCCTTTTTCTTTAATCGAGGCACACACACATGCAGCACAAAGAGGGACAGAGCAAACGCGATTGCTCGCCACTGACGCCCAGCCTTTCTGTTTGCGGCGCCGGTCCGCGTCGGCCGGCCCCCATGCTGCAAATCGGCCGACACACAGGATTTAGAGCGCCTCTTTCACTTCGTCACTCTCGTACCCACGGCTGGGCTTTCTTCTTTATTTCTTCCTTTTTTTCCTTCTCCCTCTCTTTCTTTCTCTGTCTTTTTTCTCCCCCTCTATTTCTCCACATACTGTCGGCTGCCCAGTAAGGCACAAAGGTTCATCCACAGAACACTCCCCTCATCTCCTTCAAGAGAAGAAAAAAAGAGAACTGAGAGTATGGTGTTCCTTTTTATAGTGCCAGTCATTTCATTTGATCCTTTGTTGCTGTTGTTTGTTGATGTTGTTTATTCTGCTTGGTATTCCTTTTTTTTCTTCCTCACTTTGAATACATTTTTTCATCCTGCTTCAAGGTTCCCTCTACTCCGGCACAGCACGGCTCAAAAGGTGTCTTCAGATGATTTGAATAAATTAAAAAAAAAAGTAAACTGTAAAAGCAACCCTTCGGTTCTCCCGTGCAGTTTTAAGTTTCTGTAAGACACCTCAGCTGCCCGATACTATGTGTGCCCCATAGCTATCCATAGCCCAGACGCCAGCCATCTCTTGTCATCTTTTCATTCAGATACTATATTAGACGGACACAAAAAAATAATGGGCCAGAAATTGGATTCAGCGACCTTCATGATCTAACTCCTACAGTAAAGACATCTGTGGATACATTGTGGGGCACTTGCATAATTGAGTGATTCTGACTACATCTCCGTAGGCAACAAGCCAACCTATCACCTCAATCCAGGTTTGTACTTAAGCGTATACATCTTCGGAGAGGATACGCTATGAGAGAGAAAGTGTGTGTGTGTGTCATTCATCTAATCTTAGCATGATCATTTTTTTTCCCTCTAACTTTCTGCTTTCTTTGGTCCTCTTTTTTCCCCCACAGATAAAAGATTGACAGAACCAAACGGACCGGGAGTCTCGGGCGTTCTCTCCCCCCCCCCCCCCCATCACATTCTTCATATATAGGCTCCAATCTGCAGGAATGTGAAAAGCGTGCAGGAGCGCTACCTGGAAGGGCAAGTTGGGGTTTTTAAAGATGGCCGCCTTTGGCCCTGGTGCCCCTCGCTCTTAGTCTAACATTCGAGGGAAGAGAAGTGTGCCTTTGTTATCACCCCCCTCTCTTCCTCCTCCCCGCTCTCTGGCAATTATCACCAACTCCGTTTCCCTTGCCCTCCGGAGCCTGGAGAAGCGAGCTGCCCAGCGCGGGAGAATAGCTACATTTATAATTTCTTTCTCTCCCTCGCTCTCTTCTCTCTCTCTCTCTCACTCACTTCACTTTCCATAGATTAATTTTCCAGGAAGCCCTGTCAATGGCCATACAGGGAAAGCGAGAAAGAGGAATGGTTAAAGAGAGAGAGAGAAAAAGAGAGAGAGAGAGGAGAAGGGAATACGAGCGCAAGAGAAAGGGAATGAGAGAGAAATAGAGAGAAATAGAGAGAGAGAGAGAGAGCGAGTACAAAGAGAGGGGAGGGGAGAGATTGGGGCTATGGTGCACAAGCCTTTTTGGGTTCTTTTCTCCCCCCCTCTCTTTTTTTCCTTGACAGATCATTTTCCGTGAGAGGGTATCAGGGGGTCTGGCCCATAATTGGCATGCAGATTGCTGCTGATGGCGTGGCGCGGCTGAAGAAAAGAGGCGGCTAGTTAGAATAATGAGGCAGGCCCACTGATGGATGGCCAAGAGAGGAGGTCATACAAAATGTTTCAGAGACAAGCCTAAACCCCCGCCCCACCCCCACCTACGCACTCACACACCCATACATGCTTACACACACACACACACACACACACACACACACACACACACACACAGTCCAATGTTATAAACCCCTGCTCCAGAGCTCTCTCTCTCTCTGTCTCTCTCTCTCTCCAGAAAGCCAGAATGTTCCATTATTTTTCTCATTCTCTTATCTTTTAAGAAGACATTGTTTCCTTTTTTCAGCATTCTTTCATTCTCCTCTTTCCTTTCTTTTAATTTCTCCCCCTCCTCTAAATCCTTCCTTCCTTTCCTGCTTCTATTTTTTTCCTTTCACCATCCTCCCTTACAGACTTTCCTCCTCTCTTCCATCCAAACTACTGCTCTCCTCTCCCCTCACTTGTGCTGGGCTCAGTACACACATGACTACTGCCACACATACAGATAAAACAACTTGCTAACTAAAAACACTGTCTTTAATTGCTAGGGTAGAACAGAATGATGCTCATTTTACAATTCAATTATACAAATTATTCACCTTCACACATACAGTACACACACACACACACACACACACACACACAATACATGATATGAACTCCTTTGGTTCTAAATACATAAGGACATAAATGAGGAAGAAGTGAGGCAGAGCTGTGGGTAGTATGGTACAATACTCATTTAGGGACGCATGATGTTGCAGCAATCAACTTGTGCAGTACAAGCAGAACGGCACTGTCAATTCAGACATATACGCACGAGTGAAAAAACACACGTGAACACAATCAAGAAGACTTGCATGCGCACGGGCGC
Organism: Nematalosa erebi; assembly: GCA_036025975.1. Lineage (NCBI taxonomy): Eukaryota > Metazoa > Chordata > Actinopteri > Clupeiformes > Clupeidae > Nematalosa > Nematalosa erebi. The sequence continues at coordinate 10,075 of JAVQKI010302988.1, forward strand.
ACACACACACACACGCACACACTCTCAGTGTCCTTGACGAGCGACAGGCCTTTAATTACATAAACAGGAAGGAATTAATGCCTGTGTGTGCCTCTCTGTCCATCACTCAGCCCTAATCCTGCCCTGTCAGCCAGTGTCAGAGGAAAAAAAAAAAAAAAGAAGTGAGTCGCACTGCGAAATCAGCTCACCCACATTGTATGGGCCGGATTACAACTGGTAATTGTTAGCTGTTCAACACAGCGAAGCCTTTTAAGCAGAAACCTATATGGCACTTCTGGAAACGTGGAACAGAAGACACCCTCAAACACGACGTCGACTTGAAAATGAAAGAGAAATTGTTGACATCATTAATCCTGGGGTATATTACCGCCTAGTGCTGACTAAGACATGGCAGCAACACGTACAGTGACAACTTTATGTTCTGAATGGACGCTCTGCAACTCGCAAGCCAGATCCAATCAGTAGGCTTTTAAATCTCCTTCCTTCCTCTACGCTAACTGGAGAGCACACAGTAGGCTAACACTCCTAGGCCTCTGAGACCTGCTGGATCCCTGTGGAAATGAGAAACATCACCTGGGTCTCCAGTGCCTGAGGGATTAACTTCAAACGCAATGTGATTAGATTTACATGCAAAGATACTCTCTGCATGTCAATGGCGAACCCGTTTAAAGGGATTTAAGGGGGCAGTTCATCATCACAAAGGTGGAAAAAGTCGTCCTCACAAAGGTGTGAATGCATGCACTGCATGACCCTCACCTCCACCGTGCACACGTTACCTCTGCTGCGTAGACAAGCAGAGTCCCGTAGCCGACTCCAACTCTCAGCCTCGCCCTTGGGAGTAGAGTGGGAGTGCTGCTAGCGTAGCAGCTAAAACCCATGATCCCTTGCGTCTCTCCCCGGCCTATCTCTGAAGGCTTCCTGGAATGAGTCTCGCTCATTGCACAGCTCTGCACCCGCTGGCTACAATTACACACACACACGCACATATACACACTGCTGTAATTGTTCCCTGAAAGGCTTGCTGGATGTGGGGAATGTCGAACACACCCCTCTCACTTGTCTGGCACAGAAAAGTCACAAGATTCACCCTGGGCTGCTCCTCCACAGCCAACCTTACTTCAAAGGGCCGCCATTGTGGGAGTCCATAACGCTAAGTCCTCCTCCACTCCCCACTCAAGTCTTCTTCCCTTCCCTCCAGGCTCATTAATAGTCTTCAACTGTCAATTATATCACCGGACCCAACCAGAACCACAGCCCCAGCCACAGCCTCGGTGCCGGCCACAGCCACAGCCGGCCTCCCTCATGCTCCACCGGGCTGTTTGCTCCTGTTCCCCAGGTCTATGTCATCATCAGACCCTACTGTCAGGATTTGTGTATGAATGAGGACCTGAGTGTATGTGTGTGTTTTCTGTGAGCGATGATGTGATAGCAAGTATGGAGGCACGTGTGTGTGTGTGAATGAGAGTAAACGTCCATGTGGGTGTGTGAGAATTTGTGTGAATGAACCAGTGAGTCGATGTGTGTGTGTGTGTGTGTGTGTGTGTGTGTGTGTGTGTGTGTGTGTGTGTGTTTGTATTATACAGTGG
>JAVQKI010303111.1:0-11153 GCA_036025975.1 Nematalosa erebi
AAATTGCCCCAGTACTGTATTATTAGCTGAACTTTAAATGGTCAGGTTTTATTAGAAATTAGATATTGTATTATACAAAAAACAAAAGCAGAGCTGACTTGCATCGTTATATAATTAAAGGAATGTCCCAGAGCATTTCAACCCATGGTCTTGTTGTGCAATGTCACTGAATGCTGTCAGTAGAAAAAAGAAAGGTGAAAAATTTGACCGAATAGGCATAAGTTATATAGAGGAAAAATCCAACTTCTGGCAGAATTAATGTTGGGAAATGGATTGTGTAACGTGCATCGTTTTGATAAGAAAACCACTGCAAAGATGAGTAAATTATGCATATCCCACAACCTTGACTGGAGTTAGTTACATGTACTGTATCAAGTGCTTCACCAGTAGAGATTTTGAAACAAAGGTGTGCTGTAACATCATCTTATAAACTTCTATCTAACATGGAGCTTGGTGTGTTGTAAATATTTAATGCTTTGTTGTAGCTGAACATTACTTCTCTCAAAGCATGACTATTGTTATAGTGCTTATTGCTTGGTATTCTGTGTTCAAGGTTGCCGTTACGGAAAGAACAGCCGAACAGTTGTCCACTTCCCGACTCTCGGTGATGGTGGATAAATTCCCCTCACATTTTTAAAAGACATTGCAAGTTGTTTGTTATTGTTGTGAATGCTTCTTTTTCTGCCAAAGTTCTACAGTTGAAATTGCCTCTATGTCACAAAGACATGCACAAACAAAGGAGGATCGTGAAGCCTCTATGGAGAGATGGAAAAACTGTCCGGAAATGCCATTTGTTAGGGAATACTGGGGTGCATGGCACACATACCGTAAATGGGTCAAGCGTGCACCAGAACCCATTTGAGTCCAGTCTAAGGTCATCTCGCGATCCCACCCCATCTGTCCTACTAACTTCCTGTCTATCTTCGGTGTTCTCTCTGAATAATGCACAAAAAAAGCCACAAAGGAAGAAAAGAAAGAAACGCAGATGGAAAGAATGCTAAAAATGCTGTTTGGACTGGAACTGGACGTGTGGTAGGTGGAAGTGTGTGGTGATGCGACTGGCCAGAAGTTGAAGCAGTTGAACATAGGGAGCGTTGCCAGGGGTCCAGGGGAGGCTTCAGGGCCACCAGATGTGACTAGCATCTGGAGATCCCCTACTGTGGTATAATAGGGAGGGGGTGGGGGGAGTCATTCCTGCTGACTCCACAAACTGATGAGTTTAAATAGTGAACAGGCTTTGGTGGACTCCCATCATGCGTGGAAATAGTACCCTGGTGTGTCTCCCCAATCACTACATGTATGAAACTCTTGCCAAAGCTCACTGAAAAAAATGTAGATAAAACACAAGAAGTGCTACTAGAACACTGTAATGGTGAGTGTCTCTGAGCATAGATGATCTGCTTGAAAGGAGTTGCAGTGGTTTTAAAAATAGTGTACATATATTTTTTGTGTGTTTCTCTTCAGCTGAGAGTATTCATATTCCCTGCTTATACCATGTCATGTGGGCAGCTAAGAGTAGGCTATATTTAGATCGGTATGAAATTACACACTTATGTCAGTCAGGTTCAGCCTCACACCAATAGAGTGTGGTATTGGAAGGAAGGAAATTAATGCTCCAAAAACCCCTTTGCCCTGTCTTGGTCAGACAGGTAATCATGTTACTTCACTCAAGGTCAAAGAATGCATCTGGCGCTTGTAGCAGTATTTCTCTGATGATGCTAAAATGTGTCCGTTACCACTTGAGTTGATTTTTTTTTTAATGACACAGCGTTTCGCTGGAATCTCCTCAGTGGAAATTACATTGTGAATATTTGTGTATGTGTGTTTGTGTGCATGCGCACACATCTGTGTGTGTTGAGAGGCTTTTCTACAGGCCACAAATCACCCTCAGCCACCATGCAAATCTTATTTCAATGTGTTTCACTATGCCCCTCAAACTAAATTTCTGCCTTAGACACCAATTCATACTCAAGTTAAACTCAAGTTAAAAGCGCTACCCGTTTCGTGGCGTTAAAAAAAAAAACTTTTATTTTTACTACGCGGAACATGAAGGCAAGGTAGCATTGAAATATACAATAATTTCATGAGCCAGAATGGCATCAAATAGAACTCAGATTTGTGTCTTGTAGAGGAGCTGTTCGGAATTTATGTCTCTGTCTAGCAACAAGGAATCAGAGTGAGACAAGAGGCGAAGTGACAGATGGATGTGGCCTGAAGGATATCATTATCTCAGCTGGAAGTTTAAGAGAGGAGAAACACTTCCCTGTTTTCTCTACTCACTTCCTTTCTCTTCATCTCACAAAAGCACAAAGTCACAAAGTAATTTGTATGCGGTATCATGAATCCAATATCACACTTTATATTGGGACAGAGGAGCAGCTGGTTTTCACTTTGCCTTTGGTAGTACTTTTTTTTTTTTTTTTGACAGACCCTCCCTGTTTACCTGCACTTCAAATTGCTTAAGTCTTACTTTAGTTCAGCCACTGAATGTGGAAGACGTGATGGGAATCTAGCAATGAGATGAAAATAGATTTCGCAAAGTGTCGGATCAGTGGAATTCATTTCATGTTTCTGACCTCTGAATGAAACTCTGCAAATGTCAGGCCTCTTTTAGAGCCTTGTTGTGGATATGTGGCGGTACCTACCAACTAAGTTTCATTGCCACTGATAGCATCAGGAATGCAGACACCTGCTCAATACAATACCTTTGACATTTTCACATTTGCAGATTAAATCCTAGCATCCGAGGCTACATGAGCCAGGTGATGAAATGCTCCTTTGGGTTAAATGCTTAAAGTGCTCTTAAATCTGAGTCAAAATAATAACAAAAGAGATCCAGAAACTTATACAGGTGTAGGTGAACATTTAGCTAAACTCCTGACAAAGAAAAGGGAATAAAAAGGGTAACTTCAGCCCTGGAGATTTAAAAAAAAAAAAAAAAAAAAAAACAGAGCCTGCTCAGGGAGTCTGTGAAGCATAGTCTCTGAATAGCTGGAATAGTCCAAGCCCTTGATGTGGCTGAAGAAATTTGCGCTAATGAGCTAAAGAGAGCGAGGGCTGAGGAGAGAAAGCTCTCTTGCTCATTTTGACTCACTCACTCTTCTGGCTCTCTCTGTCCCCAGACCTTCACATAATGAGGGATAAATTCCTCTTAAATGTACAGTGCTGGAAAGGCCCCCACCCCCATCACCTCCTTTGCCGCTTGGAAAAGCTACCAGCTCCATTACAAGGCCCATCATTAGCACTACCTCAAACTTTGTTATGTAATGACTGGCACATTTGGGTATGTGTTGGAGGAGGGGGTGGGGTGCCCTTGACTTGATGATGTAAAGTGTGACTGTGCATGATGGTTGTGTGTGTGTGTGTGTGTGTGTGTGTGTGTGTGTGTGTGTGTGTGTGATGGGTTATTGAAGAGCGGAGAGATTTTGATGAGAAATATGAAACACTTACACTGACAGACAGTAGCCAGTAAGCACAGCTGTAAATCGTTCTGGGGTTACTTACAACAATTTAAGTGGCTCTCATAAAAGAGGACCCCTTCCTTTCTAATTACCTGCACAGCCATCAGCCATCCATTCTGGATGAAGCCAGCTGTCTGAACTGGAGACCATTTTCGAAAATGCAGAGATGTCTTTCTCATTCTGGATGTCAGAAGCTGTTGGAGTGATTGCTGCTGAATTGCACAAAAGTGGAGATATGAGGATACTCAGTGTTGTCAGCCGTCTGGACAGGAAATATTGGAATGGCTCAGAGATTCTTTCTCAATTGATCAGTTCTGTGTTCCACACGTCTTATGTGGACCACTTAAACTGTAACAGTTAATTTGTATTGAGTGCTGCAACCAGAGACATTAGCCAATCTTGTTAGGATAAACTCTCCATATCAATTAATTTCTATGACTAAATGCTAAAACAAGGACTTAGTGTATGTCTTTAAATCTCAATCCATGAACTCTCTTATTCAAGATCTCTTCGGACAGCGTTTTGAGGATTTGCATTGGGCCATCTAATATATCACTTTATTAACGCTGAAAACAATAGTAAACTCATGAGTTTTCAGGCATGTCCCTTGAAAAAGAGACATGTCCACAACAACACAATGAAAAACAAAACAAATACTCGTGAGAGTGGTTTACATCAACATTTTAGTTGTAGAGCAATAGCCTACTCTGTTCCAATCCAATACTGATACAGCCATCCAGACAACACTTGGAGCTGCAGGCTTCCTTGTCCATATTGGTTCTGTGGGATGTAATAGCTTTTCTATCTGCCTCACTGCCCAGGCTGTTATTGTTTTTTGTCTAACCAAGAATGCCCTTGTTGTCCACAGTTTTTGTAACTAAATAAAGTCTTGAGGGTGTTCATGAGTGGGATCCAGTACCGAATGTTCAATTGGTTTTTGGTAAACATGAGTTTGGTATTAATTGGAATTCATGAATGTTGTGAGGTTGCGTTCAGAGATGTGTCCAACGTTGACCATCCCAAATTGTTTGGTTAAACCTGTAAGACTCAGCCCAGCGGCCTTGTTTGGGGAGAACCACCTCCTCAGATGATTTTTGTGTGTTCAAAAGTTTGCTGTTAACTCAAAGCAAATGAAAATTGTAGTTTTTGTTTGATCATTTCAACTCTGTTCATCTTTCTGTGCACGTCTCAAAATACTCTTTTGTTTACAAGCATCATCAGGGCACGTATCAGCAGGCTTTGCTGTAAACACATTTTGCATTGTTTCTGTCATCAACCTTGCCTGCCTACCTTCACAAATCTTGTTTAGGCCAATTCCACGGTATGGATGAACAAGTACAGCATTATTTAAATATTTTGTACATTTCTCATTTTTCACATCATTCAAATACCTAGCATTTTATTTAGTGTTATGGATGTGACAAAAAAATCCACTTTCCATGGAGCTGACCTTTAAGACGTTACTCCAGTCTGTGTCTTGGGAATAGTAGCAACATCAGACATGGTCTGGCACTGTATGTGTGTGCAGTGTCATGCTCGAGCTGAAATGATGGATACCAGGCCTTGCCCCTGTGCCATCCATTCACAGCATAATTTCCTGCCCGTCTCAGTGGGCACTAAATTAATCTGGCCGGGCGTGGCACAGAAACGGCAATGAGGGAGGAGTGCTGCGTGTGGATATGTGCAAGAGGTAGCGACACAGAGGTGAAGGTCTGGCCATTTGGGTGGGTATTGTGGCCTTGTTGTAATGAGCCGGAGGAGTGGAATCCACTGTGGGCATGGACTTATTCCAGAACAGTCCTGAGCAGCCTCACTTCAAGCAAATTTATGCTATTCTAATGTCGATGTTATACAGAAACATTTTTAGGCTATATTAAAGGTTACAGTTTTGGCTTTAGAGGATACACATAACATTGGCCAAGGATTCCTTGAGGCTATATCCCTCTGGGCTATACAGAAGATAAGGTTCAATTACATTTTAATTACTTTTATCTTGTTCCAGATAGGGTGGGCCACACTCATCCTCAGGGGCAGCCATAGTTCTGTCCATACAGATCAGAACAGACCTGGGCCAGATGTGGGCCAAGCCCTCTGGTGGAGAGATCCTTATCCAGCCAGTCTCTCTACAGGATGGACAATGAGTCTCCGTCTCCTGTAGGCGATCTCTATTGGACATTAGTGAATGCACTCTTGTGTTGAGCCGCCCTCTTTTTAATGCTTTTGGTGGGCTGATGCAAAGTACCAGTCAGTGTGATTGCTTTCTCTAGATACCCCCCCACGCACACACACATCACACCACCACCATCACACCACCACCCTCTTTGCCTTCAGCAAGTCTATTTCCATTATCCCTCCAATCGATTGGTTGCACAGGCATGGTCTTTCTCACCAGGCCCTTCTGTTAATGTAATTCACTTGTGTTTTTTTCTCTCTTTTCCTTCTTCTTGCTCTCTATCATCACTCCTTCACTTTCACTCTTTTGTCTCTCCTCTCCTCCCCTTCCACTCCTCTGCTGTCTCTCTTCTCATTCCTCACATTCTTTCAATGCTTGTCTCTGTACTTCTTACTCTTTCTTTCTCTCTGTCTCTCCTTTCTTCTGTCTCTTCCTCTCTGCCCCCCTCTCTCTTTCCTTTCTTCTGTCTCTTCTGCTCTCTCTGTCTCTTTCTCTTCCTCTCCCCCATCTTTCTCTCTCTCTCTCTCACTCTCTCAGATGTGGCAAGGGCCATTGAGTTGCTGGAGAAGCTCCAGGAGTCTGGGGACGTCCCAGGTCACAAGCTCCAGTCCCTGAAGAAGGTTCTGCAGAGTGAGTTCTGCACGGCCATCAGAGAGGTGGGTCACCGCAACCACCCCCCCCCCTCTCTCTTTCACACACAACCAGCCAAGGGGAAAATCGAATTCATTTTTGAAAACAACTTGTACAGGGCTTAAAGCTCTCTTGCCAGAATATGCCGGAATTCAGACTTGAGTCAGGTTGTTTGAGATTTTTAAAAATTGATAAATATATATTGATTGCCTGAAAGGAAACAAACAGCCTAAAAAAAGATAAAAGAAATGGATAACTTCTGGCCCAGAAATTAACCTTAGTGTAAGCCCTGCTTATAGTTTCGGTGAGCCCCCCGCACATAAGCCTTGTCTGGTTAGCAGCACAGACCCTATGAATACTAATATTTATCTCTCAAATCCAAGGCTTTGGTGTGCAAAGCTAAAGCTGTCAATTGAAACCGAATCAATCTCAACCCTCCTGGAAAATCTGGTTGGAGTCCACTGAAAAGGTCGATGGGCCATTGATGTCTGACTTGTCGCAGGGCGAATAGAGTGCCTGAGATTTTTGTGAGATGGGACAAGTGACAGAGTGGTATAAACCACAACAGGATTTCTGGACGGTAATTGAAGGGGGTGGCACGGGGGAGTGTGGGCAACAAGAACGGTGATCCTCTCATTTGCCAAAGGATTACTTTGGCCTGGCAGCCTCGCGAGGACCCCTGTAGGACGACTGCTGCCTGTCACCGCTTTTTACTTCCTACTGCACACACACACACACACATAAACGCAAATGCACACACACACACGCACTTATGTTTACCAATAGCCTTAGCAACATGCTGAGGTTTAGTCCTGTCTGCTGCCTGTTATGTTTTTTTTATTTTTTTTTTATGAAGATTGACATAAGCAAAGCAAACAAGCTAACAAGCTAGCAATCAAAACACAGGACCTGGATGTCAGCTTTGCAATCACATAGACATTGTTATTTACTGAACTTGGTGTAGTGTTTTATTCAGTGCTGTAGCCTACACCGGTACACAGATTCTCTCTTTCTCCTTCTCTTTCTCTCTCTCTCCTTTCTTTTTTCTGTCTCTTTCTTATCTGCCTTATTTTATCTTGATGATCAGCATGGTACAGATCACATAGGCTCCAGTAGTAGACCTTAACCATGCTTAGAGCAGAGAGGTGCAGGGCGTAAGGAGATCGACCATGCTAATTATTCCCATTATCACAGGCATCGTTAGAGTAGCATGCTGCTGCGCCACAGCACACAACAGCTGCGCTCTCATGCTCTCTTTCCCCATCCCTCTCTCTCGCTCTCCCTCTCTATCTCAGTTGATAGCAGGCATTCTCCTGGTGCTGGGGGTTTAGTTATACACTACATTTGCACCTGAAGCCCTTACACAAAAGGATGCGAATGCAGAAACATCTCACGGTGGGAGGGGGGAGATCGAGGTTTGTGGGATTAGGTGGTGGTGGGGGGAGGTTGCAGTGGTAGCACCGCTCAGTAATTATGTTCTGTGTGCTGTCATTACTGGGTTAGCGCTGCAGATGTGTGAGTTCGGCATGTGTGTTGGACAGCTAACGCAGGGGAGGTTGATCTTCCCTGCTCACATGGCTTTGAATGTTATTATGTTGCCCTGTCTTTTGCTTCGCACAAAAGCCATGCTGAGCTAGATGGCATTTTGAAAGGCAATTATCAAGTGCTTTCATCTTGCAGTAGTACGACACACTGTTTTATTGCTTTTCGGTGCCACAGCATGTAATAAGTTTGTTGGCGATTATCTGAAACTGGGTAATTAGTGTACAGTTGGTATTTCCACAGTAGACGTTTTACCCTTTTTAATGTAATTTACCGTCGGCATGTAATGTGGAATAAACTTGGGAGAGTTAACGTTTGAAATTCTCTGTGCCTGTAAGACGCAAGCTTGTGTCCCGTGTTGTCATTTCTTCTCCCGCAGGCTTTCTTTGAATGGACTCATTTCATGGTCTGGTTAGCAGACATAATGGCACATGGACTGGCTTTGTCACTTATCAAGCACGAGAACCGTTTTCCACAGAATGTTGATTTAATTTACAGCCTTGGCATAAGCTTAAGCACGGGCATAGGGATGACAAGGGAGACATTGCGATGAAAAACTGCCACAAGGAAATGGCCACTTTGTTAATAAGGGGCCTGCATGAATGCCATTGAAAGGGAGTTCTATAACGAACCGTGTGTGACTATCGGAGGAAGAGAGAGTAAGAGAGAGTGCGGGAGATGAGAGAGAGAGAGAGACAGACTCCTGTGCCGTAGATCTCGTAGCTCGGACAGAGAGAGTGGCTGTAAATCACAACGAATGAGTCGTCAGGCTCGCTCAGCCATGCCAGTGGGAGAGAGAAGGAACACGGCACGGATGAATGACAACTTCCATCCTCCATCTCAGTGATGAAGAGGAGAGCCGCTGACCTTCCTCCTGTGTTTTTTTTCCCCTCCACACACCTGGACCATATCCACGACTATGCTTGCATGTCATTCACCTGACAAGAGGACATTTCTGCCTTTGTCTCTCCACACAAGTAGCAATTAATGAAAAAAAACACAGATGCAGGACTTCTGTCAATGTGTGTTTCCCGAGGGATCCTCCACACCTATGACAAGTGTCTTTGATGAGCGCTGCTTCTTCTCTTCCTTGTTTCTACGGCAACGTCTTAAGTGGGCTGACAGCCTAATAGAGGTCCGTCCGGCCGTGCGGGCTGAATGTAGTGTTATTACAACTGAACTGCATCGCTAATGGAAATTGTCGAGCACAACACTGACAAGCTCTTGCCAAAATGTGGGCTAGCGAGTCTGTCAGATTTCTGCTGTTGGGGGTAGGGGTTGGGATGGGGAGGCACAATGCAGTTAAATTATGACAAGTTTGTATGGTCAGTGTGTGTGTGTGTATGTGTGTGTGGTAATAGAGTGATGGCTATTAAATTCAGAATGAGGGCTTCAGTTGTTTGACCTTTTAGAGTGGCTGTCATCTAGGCAACCAGAGGAGCACTACAGCACAGCATTATCTCTCTGGTCCTTTCTCACTTGTCCACCAGGTCTTATTTCTCTCTCTCTCTTTTTTTTTTTCTCTCTCTCTCTCTCTGACTGTAAAGTGGGCAGCCATGGTTACGCGCGTCATGTGACCCTGTTCCCCCCCGCAGGCTTTTCCCAGGCAGCTGTGTGCCGGTGACACTGTGACTGCTCTTCAGCAAAGCCACACCAGCATATGCATGCCTACTGGCCTTACACACACAAAGTATATGCACACACACACACACACACACACAAAGTGTGTGTGGAAATGGCCCTATAGACACTCTACAGCAACACACACGCATGCAGTAACTAACTCATCTCAACCGTTACTTATATACCAAACACATACATTAACTGACTGACTCGCTTGTAGACCTGCACAGTTGCATGCACATAAACAAACACACACACACACACACACACACACACACACACACGCACACACACGCTCACTCATAGGGATGTGTGCAGCAACACAGCCTCAGTGCTCCTGACTGCTGAAATAGATCTGGGTTAATGAAAGCCCGCCATGGCCAACAGCCACCGAACCAGAGAGCAGCAAGAGTGCACCCTCAGGGAGAAACTCACACACACACACACAGGAGGGAGGGGGGGGGGGAGGGGGAGAGAGGTGGAATGAGAAAGAGTGAAAGACCAAAGGGAATAGAGACAGAATGAGGAATAGAGAAAGAGCAGGATAGCATGAGAGGAAAATAGATGGAATGAGAGAGTAAAAGACAAGTTAGAGATAGAAAGAAAGAGAGCGAAAGACTGTAAGAGAGAAAAAGGAGCATGGGATGAGTCTAGAGGGAAAGTATGATAGATGTTGCATGAGTGATGGAGTGAATCCACTGAGAGAGAGAGAGAGAGAGAGGAGTGTAGAATACAAAGAAACAGCAATGGAAAGAGAGGAGCAAGGGGAGTGAAATAAAAAGCCGAGGGGAGATGTGAAGCTGTGCTGCAGGTGCAGCCCAGGATTGCTGTGCAGAGAATGAAAGAGGAACATTATTACACAGATGGCTCAAAAGTAGAGGAAGAAGACGATGGAGAGAGAGATAGAGTAAGAGAAAGAGAGTGGAGGGATCAGGAGATAAAAGGCCTGTACAAGGGAAAAAGGTCAAGTGTGAAAGTGTGAGTATTGTACGGGAGGGACGAGAGACGAAGAAAGACAACAGGAGAGCAGTAGTGTAGTAGTGTAGTGTTGCCTAGATGGAACACCACTGGAGAGGCAGAGACAGGGGAGAAAGAATGAGATAGAGAGAGAGAGAGAGCGAGGGAGGGGAAGGAAAGAGGAAAGCTCTGAGGAGGAAGAGGCTGCTACCGCTCTCTCTCTCAGTCCTCCGAGACCTATCCCAGGAGTCTACATGCAAGCAGGCACTCATAGCCCTCTCTGCCCTTTTTCTCTCTCTCCTTCTCTCCCTCCCTCCCTCCCTCCTCCTCCCTCTATGGTTCACTCCCAGTCCACAGCTTCCTCTTTTCTCCTCTCATCCATTATGGCAATGTTTACGCTTGTGCGGCTATGTGTACTGTTAAAACATCAGCAAAAAAACTGAGAGAGAGAGAGAGAGAAATAATACTCAGCAAGATAAAATCTTTTATAAGCACAGTTTGTATTGAGAATAACCACTGCCAGTTTTTCTATCAACCAGCATTTACACCCCAGTTCCCTGTTATTACAGTCGGTGAGACTGAAGAGCTTTGGACCATTTGCTGTTGATTTGTCCTCATTAAACTTTACAGCAAATTTCAATGGCCCTGATGAGGCAGTGCCAGGCAATCTATGTGAGTGTGTGCCTCATACGAAGAGCCCTTAAATGATGCTTGTACTAACTATAAGTACCTTTGAAAATGTGTTTGAAAATGTATTTAATGAGTTT
>JAVQKI010303276.1:0-21848 GCA_036025975.1 Nematalosa erebi
AATCCTTCAACTGAAGTTTGTTATAAAAGGAACTCTTGTAGGGATTGTAAATGTAAAGGAGTTGTTTGAAGACAAGGAGGGATTATGGGAGTCACTTTAAAATAGTTCACAGTTAATTGTAATGTATGCTTTAGCCAATTTTGTGTGTACTGCAGTTTCAGGCGGCTTTAAAATCTTGAGGCAATTATGAGTAGGCAATTATGAGTGCCTGCAGATGGGCCTGATAGTTTTGATTTTGGACCAGAAGTCAAATATTTTCTCACTACGTTCACAAAGTGGGTAAAAGTGAGGCTCAGAAACCCACAAAAAGATGTGTGTGTGTGTGTGTGTGTGTGTGAGTGTGTGTGTGTGTGTGTGTGTGTGTGTGTGTGTGTGTGTGTGTGTGTGTGTGTGTTGGGGGGGTGGGCCGTATTGTTCACTTCTGACTCTGGCCTGCATATGGTGAGCTGGTGTATGGTGAACACAAAGGCCTTTAAACCAATGAACATTTGTTTCAGATTTGCACTCATTGAAAAAGACTGCCCGTTATGCTGCATAACTTGTGCATAAAACTACAGTGATTTAAACTGAACAGTTAGATTTGTTTTTTTGTTTTCCTTTTTTGTTTGGAGGATGAGTCTAGAATGTGTTGTCAACAAATGCAGCATGTCCCAAAGGGAGGAAATTTGTTTGTTTTATTTGTAAGCGCACATTATGCTATTGAGGCTACTCCGAATGTAATTCATACATCTGTTAATGTGTATGTATGGTTGTTTGTTTTTTTTAATAAGGGTAAAAAACAGAGAGTGTTCATTAATACTTAAAACCTAAAGAAACCTAAAATGGAAAACATGTTATTTCTTACATTATAGATTTGGACTTTATGTTGCTATAAAGTCCGTACAGTACTACTGACCATCATAGCAATACACTCTTGCAAGTCTTTGCTGAGGTGGTACGTAAAGCCCATCTGGATCAGATGATTCAGCATTTTTGTGCCACTACTTTGTGCTCCCCCTAGGCTTTCCTCTTACAGATGGGCAATGGGACTTACACATTGTCTTTGTTATTTTAATGGAGGTCCTTAAAGGAATCCTCCATGTGCCAAGCTGCCAAAGTCTCCTGTCTGTAACCTGTGGCACTAAGAGCAAAAAAAAGACAAAGGCAGAAGCCACAGCTGCTCACAGAGCAGGCCAGAGTAATCAAACTCTGTTTCCTGGCAGTCAGTTCCTGTGTAAAACAGAAAATGAAGAGGGTGAGGGGCAGCTACTCCCCTGTCAATCATTCTGAGATTGATTCTCAATGTATTATGATAAGTATATTTTAAGTATGGCTAGCTACTGCCTCACAAAATTTAAGAGCACCTAACAATTCTTTTTTTTTTATCAGGTCAGCTTTTTGCTTCATCTGCCACCTTGTTTCCACGTGCTGTAATCTTGCCTCTGCTCCCAGCCCTAGTTCCTTTGTGAAGGCTTTTCCTCCTTACTCCCTCCCCCTCTCCCCTTCTCCCACCAACCCTTAGCTCACAATGAGCACCCTTTGTGGGCAACCCTGTAACCGAATGCCAGCTGCTTCCTCATTGGCTGAGGCCGAGCCCCCTCTGCCTTTTCCCAGCGCATATGCATGAGGTTAGCGCCTGCCTGTGTCTCTGCAGCTGCCTGTTCCAGAGCGAGAGAGAACAAGAGAAATAGAGAGGGAGAAAAAACGAGAGGAAGAAGGGGAGAGAGAGAGAGAGAGAGAAATACAGCAGGAGGGAGGGAGGGAGAAACAACTGATGAGCGCTTGAGAAAGAGGTGGGGAGGAGGAGAGAAAGCAAAAGAAAGTGAGTGATCACGAGAAAGAACGAGGGACAGGGAGAGAGAAGGCACAGTGAACGGGAGCAGTCGAAGGCTCCAGCCATGACAGTGTTATGTGTGTTGGGGAGGCGATGAGAGGAGGCAGCCATGGCTATGTCACTGAGCGCGGACGATGAGGATTACGACTCCGACAGCACAGAGCAGGTCAGCGTCCATACACACACACAGACACACACACACACACACACACACTCATGCAGCTACCCTCTCGGGTTTCGTAGCCACATGCCTTTGTACCAGGCAACAAAATGCCCATGTTTGTGTATATGCTTCCCTGCATTTGTTTTAACACTCCCACTTTTCTCTTCATATTCCCAGCTATTTTTCTGCTCTCCTTCTCTCTCTCTTTCTCTCTCTCTCTGTCCATTCCTTAGTCTTCCTATCCATTGGAGAGGAAATCAGGGAGGCATTGTGAGCATGGTTTTCTCTGCAGTATTCAGGAAAGCTATCTCAGAACAGAGATAGAGAAGTAGGGAGACAGACGGGGAGAGAGAGAGATATAGAGAGAGAAAGAGAGAGAGAGAAGGTGGCTAACAGGGAGAGCAGGGCTCTAAGGGAAGGAAAGCGAGGGAGAATCTGGGCTACGCTTGTTGTTTGCTAGCTATGTGTGTCACTCAGCAGAGAGCAAGGCAGCCAGAATGCTTTGCATTGCTTGCCTCTGCCTGTGTTGCTTGAGGCTGAATTCTGACCTTCCTGTGTAATTTTGTCTTGAAGTCCACCGTTTCTCTGTTTCGTCCTAGACTGATCACATCAAGGTTTTAATGTAATGACACACACACACACACATACACACACACACACACACAAACTTAAAAGCACCTAAGGTCATGTAACACTGTGATTTGCACTGCTTTTCTGCGTATGTGGAACTGTGTTTTGATGACTGCAGCTGCGCTTCTATGATAAATGTATCCTGTTGTGACCGGTTTGTGTGTATGTGTGCGTGTTTATCACATGGGGTGTAATAGTAGGGTCTCTTTCATTTCCATCTCCTTGGACAAGGGGAGAGGGAAAACAGTAAATGAGGAAACAAAGTGACACAGCGTGTTTTCTTCCTGTCCATCACTTACGGTCTTGAGTCATACCGATACTGTATTCCTTGACTCTGATGAGGATGTAGATTGTGTGAATCTCAATCATCATATGATTGAAAGTGATGACTGGCTGGTGGCTGTTAATGGTGGACACCTGTACATACCCAGTAGAATACAAGTGTAAGGGGTCATCAGTCTCTGTAAGGGTCCTATACACTGGATATATTTTGCATAAATTAATTGGCCCATTTTACAGCAGCCATTTTCCCAAGATGTCGAAATGTAAACACACATGTTATTAATGACACTGAATGAGCCAATGAGATTCCAATTCAATGTAGCAGAATCAGATCCGTATTGGATGTCATTAGTAACACCTGTGCTTACCCTACGACTTCTTGGAAAAATGGCTGCTGTGAAATAGGCCCGTTAGGTAAAGATTCTGCACAGTTCTTATGATAATAACTCAGCATTACATCTCACAGATCTACAAAGCGTCTGTCAGACAGAAGGTTCTCATAGCATGATTTTATTTAGACAGGAAGAACACTTCTGTTGTGTTGGAGGGAGACTAAATGCTAAGAGGAGCTAAGAGCATATTCTGGTTGACCTGGCTGGTTTGATTTTGGTTTGTTCTTGGTGGTTTGGCATTTGACAGTGTTGGGCTGGCTTTGATGAATCCCAAATTTAGGCCTTAGGTTTTATCCTTGGTAAGAGGGCACAATATTTGACAGACACAGAGAGACAGTCAGTCTTTATGCCAGTGGTCAGCTGTTTATGTTCTCTTCAGAACAACACACCTTTTCACGGTGGTTCCTAAGCATACAAGTGTTACCCGCAAGACACACACCACAAGCAGAGAAACTGCACTCACTCATCGCTCTTTCCTTTTTCTTTCTTTCTTCCCCTCTTCGTTTGTCTATCTCTGCATCACTCTCTCTCTCTGTCTCTTGCAAGTAGATACATACAATATGCTTTTAAGGCACATATGTTACAAATATACTCACAGGAACAGATGGTATTTCTTTAACATACACACACACACACACACACACACACACATATACACATACACACTCACTCACTTGCACAGAGATTCAAGGATTGTGCCCCTCCTTATGTATGAATGTGTGTTTTAACCCCTGCTTGCCTGGTGCTTCTGTGTGTCAGGAGTGGATATTTGCGGTGCGCTGTGTCTTTAAGACAGGCCTGCGTTTGCTCTTTGGGATGGGGGGAGGGGAGACGAGTGGAGAGAGGGAATGAGGAACAATGAGGGAGCTTCTGAGAGTGGGGCTACTCCAGCACAGCAAGGAGAAACTCCAGGCAAGCTGAACCAGAAACTTGGACTCTGAGGCTTTTGCATGCTGTTAGCATGTTAACAAGTATCTGTGTTAGCAAGACACTGTGTGTGTCTGCACTGAATGTTTGGATGTGTTGTCCTTTCAAAAATAACAACCCACCTTTGAAACAAGTGGTGAGGAATTTAAATAATTCTGATTGTTCATTTAGAAAACTACAGTAATGTTACAGAATATGAAGTAAACATAGTTCTTAGTGAAACATATCCTTTTGAGTATTGACAGTGCATTTAGATTTCCACTGCGGTAATTTTGGATTGACAAAAACCTGGATGATACACAGTAGCTCAACATTGTGAAGGAAAGTGGAGGAAAAAGGGCCTGCACTTACAAAAACAAGAGAAAAACACATTTACTTGATTGAGTGTTGAGTCATGCTGCACACTGGCTGACTCGCTTACATCAACCCACAACCTGACCATGTGTGAATTCCTGAAGCATTAGAGTGCGGAGTTTTGGGAAAGGTTGGTCAGCTGAGGGTGTGTGTGTTCCTGTAGTTTGGAACATGGGAGGTGGACTGCATTGTTCTACAAATGCTGTCAAGCACACACACTTGCATAAATTGACACTTCACGTGATTGCCGGCTGAGCATGAATAAAAACCCATTAAGCTGTATCCATATATTGCAACATGCATCAATGGGAAGCAATAGCTTCGTGACCCAAGTGTTCACAAATGGGTTATTGTATGGGAATTCAGGGACCGTGTTGCATGTGACTGCATTCACATAGTCCATACAGCCTTGTTAAGATCATAGCAACTGAAGCCGTTGTTCAAAAAACAGTTTGTACAGACTAGGCTCCTTTCAGTGCTCTTCCTAATTCGACTAGTTCTGGTGGTCAATAAATGGCCAAAACATGCTTTAATTGAACATTATACAGCAATTATTATATCATATTATGTAATATTTAATAGAATCATTGATAAAGGCTTATTCAAATCTACTACCCTTCTGCAGTATCTCAGATTGGAGCACTAATGCGAACAGTTTGGAATACAGTGATGTATTTGCATACCTCAACGGTAGGCTATGCTTGCTCAGTAGCGTACCTCTGACATGTTCCAAAGTCTTTGAACGTAAAGGTGAGTCACCTCGCTTCCGCCTGCCAGTCCTCACACTCACACAGGTAGCATCACACTGTACCAGTGAGTCACGCAGATCCCTCTCTGGCCCGAGGGGGCTTGGGTAACTGATTCATCCTTAGCTGCTATCTCATTGTGCAAACACAAAGGTTTGCTCTGGCATCGGATCCGTCACATATTGTTCTCGGACACAAATTTTTGACAGCAGGGGCTGCGAGTGCAGTGGTGTATGGGACAAACAGCCGGGGGCAGCATGGTGAAGCCCACAGGAAGAAACCTGATGGTGATTCACATGTTTAGGATGAAAATTGCTTGACCGTTGTTGATGGATTGGAGAAACAAGCGCAGGGTTGAGGTTAGGAAAATCTGGCTTTGTGGTGGGGAAAATATGTTGACGTTAACAGTGTAAGCTAGAATGTTGCTCAAGTTTGAATTAAAATCTAGTCACAGAAGTGAATGGCTGTGTTTCTAACCTTAGGAGTCAAAGGTCAGTGACATTAGTGCGTTTGTTCTAATAGAGAGGTTATAGATGGGCTATTAAATAACATGACTATCTATAGATACTGTACATTGTCTTGTCCAAGAGTTTTTGCTATTGAAAACATGTTTCACATAGGCCTATATGACAATGTGTATGGTGATCCATACATGGACACCTCCTATTTTTCCGCCTCTGTCTCTACCCTCTCATAGACATTTGAAAACAATGACATCTTATTATACAGTAAAGCTAAGTGTACATCTTTATAAGATAGTAGGCCTACATGATATTCTGGACTGCTCTTTGATACATGGGAAAGAGAGGGCTAATAAGGTTCACAATTGGTCCCTTCATGTGAGGTTACAATTAGTTGCTCATAGGTTGATAACATCTGGATAAAGTATGATCAGGAGCTCTGTGTGCTTAAAATAGAAATGGATAATAATATAAAGTATAGTTACACAGTCAGGCAGTGTTTTACTTTTGACAGGCGTTCAGAGTTCATTCAGCACATAAATATGCTTTCAAAGATAATAACAAGCCTGATAGAGGCTTGATTTCATGCACTGTGATGTTTACCTTTCTGGTGATGAGGCATCTGTTACATCATGCAGCTTTCCAGTGCGCTATTTATTGCTATTTGTTCCAGTGTTCTCAGAGAGCCGAGTTCTCAGGTTTCTCTATCAGCAGAAGAACTTAGAAAGATGACCTGCCTCTGGATTCCAGAGGACACATCCCTTTAACCTCTGTGTGAGTGCTGTGCAGTGCGCATTAATCACTCAGGAATGTTATTTGAACTAGAAGGACATAAAGCAGAAGTGTGAGTAAGGTTATTGTTGTGAGTTGTACCACAATCAGTTCAATATGAACTTACTGTATGTAAGTTTGAGTACATCACAACTGCTTATTTAAGATAAAACTCCCAGCAACCAATAAGCTCTTACTCAGGACGTGACTGACATTTGGCTGCTTTTGATGCTGGATGGCTTGTATATGCTGTACCCTTATATAGCTTAACCTTTAGAAGATAATATTCTGGAAGTACGCTACTCTAGATGCACAACATGACCATAATGGCTTTAAGCTAAGATTAGGTGGTTCATGGTGGTGAGAGAGTTTAATTACATTTTGTGGCAAAATTCCTCACTGATGATGATGAAAACACAACTATCAAAAATAGCCATGAAACAAGCACTAAAATAGTTCGTATAAGGCTCTTAATCCTATTTTACACCAGGTCATATTTCATTCAGTTATTTGATGGTAAAATTCTTGGCATTTCAAAATGGCAGTAGGATGCTGTTGCTCAGCAGAAACGTCCAAACACAGTTTCTTTTTAAAGCTGTTTGGACTGTTGTCAGCCCCACCAGATTTTGCTTGTTAACAGTCGGAACAAGACTTTTCCCGATGCATCAGGATTAATATCAGTCATTTAACATAGGCAACACAGTGAGGCACATCAATCAGTTAATTGGATTTTAGTTTGATGGTTGTGTGAGGCACCTCAGACGTGAAGTTTCTTAAAACAGCAACACAGTAATTAATGTCAGCTTTTCACTGAACTCGGCAATTTAGTTCATCTGCAAGAACCCAGCAGACTCCCAACACATCCTCTGAGGTAAAAGATAATGATCAGTCTTCTCGACAAACACCAAACCTCCAATTGCCCTGTTGTTCCTTTTTTTTCCAAGGCATTAGAGTGCTTGCAGCAATGGCAGACTGAACTCAGAACACAAGAGCACGACCTGTTCGATATTTGTGATAGCGGATATTTTAAGGCCTTAAGCTAGAGGGTGCACCCTTGGCCATTATCACAGTGGTAGAAGCCAGTTACTGTAAATGACTGTGCTGTGGATGCTGAAGTCTGAGGGAAGGGAAGGAAGCGAAAAAAAAAAAAAGCAGAGATGCAGAGAGATGGCATGTGGGAATGTGTGATAATAAGATGCTGGGTGTATTTATAATCACACTGGCTCCTTCATCTTGCCAGTGCAGCTCTGCTACCCCTGGAGGATATGAGTAGATGCTTTGAGCTGCTTTCTCTCACACCCTCCACCCTTATTTGCTGCTCGTCCTTCATAAAATCTGCCTAGAGAGGAGGTGGGAAAGGAAAAAAAGGAAAAAGAAGAAGCTGCCTATGTTTTTCAATCTGGTCTGACCTTGAGGGAGAATAACTCTTGTGTTGATTCTCTGATCAGTCCTGGCATATTCTATACATGTACTTTTTGCTGACATCCAGTACACTAATGAAGACCTTTCTACTAACGCCCTTCATTTTCTGATTGTGTGTTACGGTTTGTAGTACTGTATTTGCCTCATGTCATTTAATGTAATTTGCTTTTCTTATCTCCCTTTTAGGTCAAATAAAGAGTTTATCAATATTTATGCAGAATTCAAGTTGACTTCGTAGTCATGTTGTTGGAAAAATGTCTAGATCTAATCACAATTATACAATTTTTTTCACCTAAAGAAACATGTTGACTGAATGCGTTGTTGGCTCTTGATAAGTAACCGTTAAATGCAGCGTGTGGTGGTTAGTTTTGATTGTCATCTTTATGTTTTTGTCATCAATTTGCCCCTGATTGCTGGTAGTGCCCTGGAATTTCTGTTCAGAGAATTATAAACAGTTTTAAACTGGCATTATCTCTGAACTACTAAAAGTGGTGTCCAGAGAGGACCCACTGCATGCACAGTGCTTAGCCTATGTGATGATGATGCAACTTCTTGGCTCCCTTAAGCAAGTGTAGGGTTACTGATCTGGGGTACCCATGAGTGACTGGAAAGGCATTGCCATTTGATTAGATGCATTGCTATGCTCATCCACTGTGGGGCTGTAATGTGTAAGGTTATAGCCTCCCATTCTGTAACTCAGTATTAAAGTTTGTGTGTGTGTGTGTGTGTGTGTGTGTGTTTGTGTGCTGTCAAGGTGTGAACAGCACCAAGGTAATTTTGCCAAGTATGAGAGTTCCCAGGGTTGGACAAGTAAAGCTCTGCTGACTTGGGCAGTTTGCAAAAATGAGCTCTCAGCAACGCACACACACTCACACAGACTCTCAGAGTCACATTATCAAAACCAGTTTGATATGGTTTTCCACTGTGCTCAACATTCTTTCCTTCTAACCCTCTTCCCAGGCACTCTGAAGTGTTCTTCAGCTGCTAGACCTACATTATTAAACCTTCTGGACTAAAATCAGTCTAATCTAAATGTGTTGCAAGGTTCTTTAGATGTATTGTAGCTCTCTATGGTGCATTTGTTTGTCCTGCCCTTGGCAGACTTGCTGAGAGTCATCTGTACTGCATCTCCCCATAGGCTACTTGTAATCTCCCTGCGGAGGTTTAAATGAATGAACGAAACAGAGAGAGAAAAAGACAGAGACGGAGAGGGAAAAAGAATGTGGGAATGAGCGGGAGTGAGAGATAGAAAGAGAGAGAGAGAGAGAGAGAGAGAGAAAGAGAAGCCTTTGTGAGCCCCAGCTCTCTGGGTATCTCTCTTAATAAAATCCTGTGATTTAGAGGAGGCAGATTTCATTTGGGCAGGAATGCCACTGTGAGTTCCATGGGCTCCATGTTGTTTGTCTCGTTGGTTATTGTGGTTTGTCTGTTCGGGGGCCAAGCCCTGGAATGCTCCTCTGGCTTCTCATTGCCCTCGCTCGTCACCCCAGGGTTTGTTCTGCAGAGGATTTGATCCCATCTCTTCATCGCAAACGGTCTTGTGACGCATAACTTGCAGGGATATCTAGCTTTTTTCCCCCCCCTTTTTAAACACAGGGCAAAAGTAGTTTTAAAATGAATGCTTAATTAGCAAACGTTCATAACTGTGACATTGAAGAAAGGAGCGGCTGGTTTGCACTAAACATAGTTGGAGGAAACGGCTGTCACTGCAGCATGGTAATTGCGATGGCCTTAAATCCCTAGCAAGCTGAGCCCATTCTATCGTTCTCCGTGCTGGCTTCCACTTTAGCTCCTCAGTGCTCTTTTTAGCCGGCAGACCTGGAAGGCAGCGCTGTGTAAATGCATGATGCCAGTGGAACGTCTGCACTTCTTCACACAATCTTTTTATAATGTGGCTGCACCAGAGTTGACTCTAGTTTGCACACTGTAGGTTGTGCCATTATGCCAGTGGCCACGTTCTCTTCATTCTCCCCTTAGCTGACCTTGTGTTGCAGTGCTGGAGAACCTACAAATTTTGTGCTGATGAGGAAATATGAGACCGATCCTGGAGCTTTTTCAAAATGCTTTTTTTTTTTTCCCTGGTAATGCTGATTCTCCTTTATGTGGTACTGCAGTGCGGTGAGATGGAATTGAATGTTTTTCTGTGTGTGTGTGCACGTTTGTATGTATGTATGGTTCAAAGATGGGTGTCCCTGTACAGTGGTGCACCAGTGCACACAACAGAATACAGCAGCCCTCAGGGCCAAATACAAAATCATCACAAAGAAAGCCTTAATATCTGCAAAACACATACACATAAACATGCACACACACACTCTCACACACACACACACACGTGTGCACACACATGCACACATACACACACCTTCTCAATTAAACTGCCCTCACCAATTATGCCAATCCTGCATGATTTTATTCCCACCATCTATTGCTCTCTGAAATGATGTGTTGCTATGGAAACAGATTTCTCTGGCAGCAAGTACTGTTCGGCTGCTCTCTCAGATATGTTCTTCATTTTTCTCTCTCTCTCTTTCTCACACTCTCTCTCTTTCGCTTTCTGTATCTTCTCTACATTTGTATGCTCATCCCCTCCTTTCTCTCTCTCTGTCTCAGCCTTTCTCACTGAAGGCATACTTGATTTTTCAGCCCACGATTTTTCAACCTTTAACATTTTCTATAAGTTCGGAGTACAATTAGGTGAGAGTCAGTGCCACTTTGGCTGCAGGCAATCATCAATGAAGGCAGAACTTACATGGAGGGGTAGATAGGGGTGGCATGTCTTTAATTGGGTATTTGTGTTCTCTCCTTGCATAGCGCTCACAGGTAACAGTCCTCGGGCACTGACTGCAATGTATCACATTACTGTCAGTCTCTCCTAACTGCATATCCACATCTGTCTCTTCCTTCTCACCTAAGGTGCATGTTGTTCTGTTGGTGTTCTTTCAGTCAGGTCACGTCCATCAGCAGCTTTCTTGTCCTATACCTCAAAGAGCTGGATGGTTGCTTTTTTGAAGACGCAGCAAGAACTTCAACTTTCTGCAATTATATATGAGATTTTTTTAAATCCTATTTTTCTTTTTTTTTCTTTTCTCCCCACTGCAGCAGCGCCCTCCTAATCGGCCGAAACCCAAGATGGCCACGCCGGCATCGGCATCGATCTCCACGCCGGGGTCGGCTGGGGTCAAACTGCCGTCTAACCGCAGCGCATCGGGTGCCCGGCGGAGACGCACGCGCTGCAGGAAGTGCGAGGCGTGCGTACGGACGGAGTGCGGCGAGTGCCACTTTTGCAAGGACATGAAGAAGTTCGGCGGGCCCGGGCGCATGAAGCAGTCATGCATAATGAGGCAGTGCATCGCGGTGGGTCCCTCTAGATCTCCTGCAATCCAGGGAAGATGCAGTCAAGAGCAGAGTGCCAGTGATGATGAGATCAGGACCAGTCATGCTAACATAGCCTCTTAAAGCAGTGGTGGTGGTAGCCTAGCGGTTAAGGAACCTGGCTAGCATTGATAGTAGCCTGGGAATTGTGGGCTTGTACCCTGACTGCCACCATTGTGCCCTTGAGCAAGGCACTTAACCCTATGTTGCTCCAGGGGAGACTGGCCCTGATGTAATTGGTAGTTGACAAATGTTAGCCACTTTGGATAAAAGCATCTGCTAAATGCATAAATGTAAATGTAATTTAAAGCAATAGTCTGGAGTGCTTTCAACCATATCCCTATTGTGTAAACTCACCAAGTGCTGTCGGTTGGAAGAGGAACGAGAAAATTTGGTACAACATAGAACGAATAGCGAACCTGCAGTTTATGGTAACTGAATGGGTTGTTGGGAAGCAAAAATTTAAATAAGCGTATAGCCCGAGCACTTTAGTTAGTTATCAGTTCAATATTCGTTCGATCTTGCACCAAATTCTCTCGCTATTCCTCTGACTGACGGTTAAGTTGAATAACATGATTATGGTTGGAAGTACTCCAGAAAATCACTTTAATTGGACAATACCTCTGAAGGCTCTGTTTTGTTCTGTGACATGTTAAACTAAAGATACATTGTATCAACCTTAAAGTATATATAAACGTTCTATTTGTCGCGGTTTCAACAGCAAGAGGGGTGTAAGCCTTACTTCTCTCTTGAAATGATGTGACAGTTGTCACTTTTACTTGATGATCTGTGGTATCGGGTGTCATGCAGTGCCACATGTGCATACATCTCTGGCATGTTGGCTTACCTGTTTGCTTGTTTGCTCTTCAGCCGGTCCTGCCTCATACAGCCGTGTGCGTGGTGTGCGGCGAAGCGGGGAAGGAGGACACGCTGGACGAGGAGGAAGAGAAGTTCAACGCCATGCTCATGGAGTGCTCCATCTGCAATGAGATTGTTCACCCCAACTGCCTGAAGGTCAGATTATATGGCTAAAAACAAACTGCAGATGCACATACCGCTTTAGCTGGTCAGCTTCACCCCTTTCACAGAGAGCCCCAGGCTATCCCACAGCATTAAACACTAACCATCATTTTGATTGGAGATCCCACATTTTTTAAAACCAATTCTGTCAAAACAGTATGATATCTATAAATGTATTCTCATGTGGATACTGGTTTCATTAAAGGAAGTAATGCATCATGTTTAATAGTAACAGTGTAGTTTGGTAGTGTAGTCTCTCAGTCTCGAAAGTGATGAGTGGTTTTACACTGAACATGTAAATGTTAGTTCTTGAATCACACACTTACAGACACACACACATACACACACACTTAGAGAGATGAATGTTAGAGAGACAGAGAAAGAGACAGGGTTTGAACAGTGTTTGAATTTCCTGTTAATTTTAGAAAACACAGGGAGAAAATTTATTTCCTCTTGCCATTACATTCCAGGTAGCCTTGAGCTACCATTGATTCCATCAAAGAGATACTTGTGTCTTTACAGTGCGTCATGTGCTAGATGCAAACACAGAAATGCAAATTGACCCAGTTGGCTGTTGAGCATGTGGACAGAGTTATGCATGCTTGAATCCTGGAGAGAAGGACTTGGAGAGAGAGATAAGAGAAAAACGGGATGTTAGTTGTAATTTTGCTCATTGATGGTTAGTTGCATTGTGTGTGTGTGTGTGTGTGTGTGTGTGTGTGTGTTTGTGCTGCACGTTTGCGTGGGTTTTTGCCTAGTCTTTACAGTATTGTTAGAAAGAGTAAGTGTGTGTGTGTGTGTGTGTGTGTGTGTGAGTGTGTGGGCGTGTATAACACTAGCACACCCAGTTCCCTTTTTTAAGCTGCTTTGTGGTGAGCTTACCAAAGTCAGTCTTCTCTGACTGGTTCCTCTGTGGCTCTCCCCTGCACTTTTGTCATTCGTTCTCAATCATTCTTCCTCTCCGCCTGCTCCTCTCTCTCTCTCTCTCTCTCTCTCTTTCTCTCTCTCTCTCTCTCTCTCTGTCTCTCTCTCTGTCCGCCACAGGTGAAGGACGTGGCCGGAGTAGTGAATGACGAACTACCAAACTGCTGGGAATGCCCTAAATGCAACTACGCTGGAAAAACAGGAAAAGTAAGTATCTGAGGAATATGATGAAGCATGTGTTATTAAAAAGCATGTACTCAATATGTCGTTGCAGCTTTTTTGTAGCTGTGCAGCTGTGACCTAAAGTGATCTTAAGTTCAGTGTCGAATGAAGAGTACAGTTGGTAGTTCAGTGTAGTTTTTCTGCAGTATTGATTAATTGATACATGATTCTGTAGGGTATGAAGACAACACATCTTATGTCTGAATAGATCTTTGAATCAATGTGTTGTCAGGCTTAGGTAGACATTTGTTTCCTGTTTTATTTTTTTTGCTCATGGTCTCAAGCTGAAAACAGAATTTAGCTCAGTTTAGTTCCTGTTAAAGTGTCACATGACTCACACATCTTTGTCTCTCTCACACATCTTTCTCTCTCTCTCTCTCTCTCTCTCTCATACTGTACAGCCACACACTGATCACACACAAACATGCCTCACACCATAGTTTTCCGTGTTGACAGTGTTGAAGGCATGCTTTGTTATTAGAATGATTTTGAGGCTGAGCTATTTACCCCAGATGTGTGCAACTGTAGAACTTGAAGAGTCAAAGGTGGCGGCGACATTCAGGCCTCACTTTGTGTAGTATTTAGACAATATCAGTTTTGCGAAGCATAGAAAAAAAAATACAGACATTACAATACTCAATAATAATGACAATGACAGCTGACATGTTTAGAAACATATGATGTGATGTGGAGTTGTACTTGGATGCTTGTGCATGTGTTTGTTTCTAAAAGATGCATGTAAGCATGTGACTGCTGCAGATTATGCATGTGTCTGTCCTTGTTCACCCTGAATGCCCACGTCTTATATGCATAAGGTATAAAGTTGTCTCCCCCCTCTCCCCCCGTTTCGTACCTTTTGGTCGTCAAGCAAAAACGGGGACCAGGGTTCAAATACGCGTCCAACCTGCCGGGCTCGTTGCTAAGGGAACAAAGACTGGGTCGTGAGGCTCGCGACGACGGTGAGCAGACACCGTCCGCCTCCTCCGCTGGATCAGGTGTCGGAGTTGCCCTTGGAGCCACAGGAGTCACTCCTGCGGGAGCTTTGGGTGGAGCGGCCCCTGGTTCCGCTGCCGCTGCCATCTCCTCCTCCTCTTCCTCATCTTCCCTGGGCCTGAAGAGGAAGAGTGATCGAGACGAGGCGCCCCGACTGCGTCCGGACGATTCCTCGGGGCCCACCCCGGGTCGCCTACCTCCGCTGCTCACGCCGAGCGGACTGCCTAGGCCACGGCCTGAGATCCCAGCCTTCCTCCGGAAGAAGAGGAAGCTATTTGAGGATGATGATGAAGAGGAGCAGCAGCAGCAGCAGCAGGATGCCAATGCCAGGAAGAAGGTGAGGAGATTCCCAGGAAGTTGCATATATACACATGAAATACTCAGAGTGTTCCAGATTGAACTGGTGTAAAGTTAGCAGTGTAAGTTTTCCATTTACAAAATATGTTGCATTGTATTGTGAGAGTATAGGCTAGCAATGGATTATGGGCCCACACCTAAATGAACAGTCCTTCTGACTCCTGTATGTGTTCTTTTCTTCCATGTGTAGAAGAAGTCCTGGCAAGATGATCCTCTGATCCCTAAGCTCTCCCAGGTGAAGAAAGAGGAGGAGGAAGAGGAAGAGGAGGAAGAGGACGAGGAGCGCTCGGAGAGAGAACAAGACGAGGAGGAGGACGAAGAAGACGACAAGCTCAAGGTGAAACGCTCATCCAGAGCGGACGAGGGGCGGCGCAACCGGCTGAAGGAGGAAGAGGACGACGGGGAGGAGGAGGACGAGGAGCAGGACGAGGAAGAGGAGCAGAGAAGCCACCGGAGCGAGCGAAGCCCGGGACCTCTCCGAGCCACGCCCGCCTCTTTGGAAAGCGACCAATCGCTAGGCAGCTCCCCGCGGGCGGGGCCAAGCAGTGAGGGAGGCGGCAGTGGGGACGGTGGCCCGGAGAGGACACCCCCGACCCGCACGTCCCGGGGTTCCACACACACACACACCCAACCCCACCAGCCTCAACCTCAGCCCCAGGCCCAGGGCCAGACTCACGCCCCTGGGCAACAGCAGCAGAATCAGGCTCGGAGACGGCGACGGCTGCCCAACCGCGAGTTGAGTAGCGAGCTGAGCAAGGAACTCAACCTGGAGATCCAGCGCACGGAGGACACGCTGGCCAACGAGAACCGGCAGCCTCTGCGGCCCGACCCGGCTGATTCCGGGCCTGATCACGACGATCATGAGGCCAGCGAGAACGAGGAGCCCAAACGGCCTTACCGCAACGGCACCACCGGAAACCTGCTGGCCGGACTGAGAGACGGCCGTGGTGGCGGGGATCTCGATCGAGTCAGTGGCGGTGGTGGTGGAGGAGGGGGAGGCGGAGGGGAGAGACCTCACCTGCGCGCCCGCGAGATGAACGGCACACCGTGGGAGCTGCGTCACTTCTACGGCCCGCCGCAGATCACGCCGCTGGGCTTCAACCGCAGCTCGCCCGCTATCCGGCCGCTGCCGCCGCGTTCGCCACCAAAGTGCGTCCAGATGGAGCGTCACGTCATCCGCCCGCCGCCCATCAGCCCCCCGCCCGAGCGTCTGCCGCTGGCTGACGGACGCAGCCATGTGGCCCAGCGTGAGGTCTGGATGGCCATCTTCAGCCACATGAGCCACCGGGACCTGTGTGTCTGCATGCGTGTGTGCAAGACATGGAACCGCTGGTAAGGATGTGTGTTGAGTTCAACCCTATCTGATTGTGGGAATATCTGTGTGTTTGTGTGAGTGACAGAAAAATCTCATGCCACATTTTCTGTTAAATTTCTCTGTTGGCTTCATAAATAAGTCTCATATCTCACTTAGGCAGTAAAGTGTCTTATCATGCTTATTATATTTCTGCGTGAAAATGCTGCATGTGTAGGTGCACTAAAACGCTGGGCAATGTGCAAGATGATATTTAAGCACCTCATCTAAATAACTACATACTGTGTGTGTGTGTGTGTATGTGCGTGTGTGTGTGTGTGTGTGTGTGTGTGTGTGTGCGCGCGCATCTGTGGTAGGTGCTGTGATAAGAGACTGTGGACACGGATTGATCTGAACCGCTGCAAGTCCATCACCCCTCTAATGCTGAGCGGAATCGTGCGGCGACAGCCTGCCACTCTGGACCTCAGCTGGACCAACATCTCCAAGAAACAACTCAGCTGGCTCATCAACAGACTTCCAGGTACAGATCAGACACCTGGATATACTTACTGTAACTATACACGGGCTGGGGTGGGGGGATGAGTAGAATGCCGCATCCTACCTATTATTCAAGTATGCTTGAAAAACCCCACCCCCCAATATAAAGTATAAATTGTTATGCAACAGTACCCCCCCGGGCCCCCTCAAACACTCCAAATGCTGATTCCATGACTGTGACCTTGCTACACAGTATATTTGCAGCCATGTACACTCATGTGATAATGGATGAATCCCTATTGCCACTTAACGGGCATGCATTAGCCAAACATGAGGTCATTTTATGTCAGTTACATCTTTGAGGGGTCAAGGCTAAGGATGGAAATTAGGGATTCAGCCGATACTGCAGCACAGTTTTGTCAGGCAAAGAGGCCCTCTTCAGTATTAGTATCTTACAGATTGTTTAAACAGCATACTAGGGTGTAAATGGTAATCTTCAACTACTATCTCTATGCCTGTGTTCATCTAACTTTGCATGCATGTATTTCATATACGTTTTAACTATGGGACACACCCCTTGCGTGGTTACATTTGGCTTTAGCGGATTGCCATTTGAAGGGTGTGTCCCATTGTGAGATGTCTCGATCAACTCCCTTTGAGAACTGGGGTTACAAACCTATTTTTTATGTGTGTGTGTGTGTGTGTGTGTGTGTGCGATCAGGTCTGAGGGTGTTGCTGCTGTCAGGCTGCTCGTGGGTGGCCGTGTCGGCTCTGTGCACCTCGTCCTGTCCGCTGCTCAGGACCCTGGACGTTCAGTGGGTGGAGGGCCTCAAGGATGCCCAGATGAGAGATCTGCTCTCCCCTCCCACTGATAACCGCCCAGGTAACCCCCAATTAACCACCACACAACCATAGACCAACTAGTACACACCAAACACTGAATGCTGAATGTGTAGAAAATGTTACTGACTTTCTAAACTTTACATACATGCATGTTGTGCAGTATGCTGGGCTAGAGGATATTATGCATATTATGATTGAAATGTATAGATCAAGCAAGAACATTTTAAAACGAGATCAATTACAACACCCATGCGTACAGATAATGTTACAGCCACGTACAAATTTAGCGAATTGCCATAGTCATGGTACATATTATATAGGTGTGGCTCTCTGTTTTTGCTGATGTAACTGTGTTATGTAAAGTGCCGCACTACAGAAGGAAGTATGAGTGGAACACCTTGCCATGAAAGTTGCCTTAAGTGCACTCGACTAGATTGCTAGCCAACTAGAGAGCCACAGAAACATGGAAAAAGTCAAGTGACCTACATACAAACTGTCTGTCTAACCTCAACAAACCCCTCCACACTGAGGCAAAAATATATCTTTACCAAGCATAGATATAGAAAAAATTCATGCAAGCGATGTCGGTGCATATTGATCAGCTGAGCGCTTGACAGAAAACCAAACCAAAAAAATATATCAGCGATAAGAAATGCATTAATTAGCAAACCGCAAAGATTGTAAAAATCTAGTTGAAGGGCAGACGTGTACCAACTGTTTGCCTGAGACAAGCTGCTTATATGTGGGTTTGAAAGTCAGTGGAAAGTGTAACCCTGCTCTGAAATTGGTTGATATGTGGCCCTAAGGAAAGCCACAGAGAGTTGCAAACTCTTAGTGACCTACATACAAATAGTCAGACCAACCCCAGAGACCCACAGAGGAACACAACCTTCCAACCTGCCAACACTGATCTTCTACTGACTCAGGCTGAAACTTCCAGCACTTCCAAATGTTGCTGGAAAATACTTTTGGCACCAAACTGACCTCTGGTGGATATGGTAGGCATAACACCGTGCTAGAAACTGACGTATGCAGTGACATTTGATTAGTGGGGTTGCTGACACTTGATGGGTAAGTACATAACACATTCATAGCAGTTGTCATAAATTGCTCACAAAGCATTCATAAGTGTTTAATAAGATGTGAATCAACATATAACAACATCAGCAATGCTTATCAAAAACTTATTTTGACAAGTTAATGCCATTCTGTCTTATTTATGAAAGGTTGGATATGAATGTTACGTCATGTCTTATGAAACAAACATGAATGCTTCGCAGTTTTTGACAGCTGCTATGACTGTGTTATGCTCACCCGTCAAGTAAAGTGTTACCATGCTATCTAAAGCTAAGAAAGCTTTCTGCAGTTATCCATGACACTGACATGTCCATGACATGACTGTGTTGCATAGTTGGTATGGTAGGAATGGTAAAGTCATGCTTCATCATTTGCAATAACAACTTTGCAAGGCTTTATACCTATCATCAAAAGTCAGTCACACATTTTCCACAATTTTGTATGAAGCTCATGGTCATAAATGACAAGGAACTATGAAGATGTAATAAATAGTTCCTGTTTCAAATCCAGAGGCGGCTTCTGATCAGCACTCTTCATCTTGAACCCAAAATTAAAGCTGAAGTGAAACTCTGCCAGTTGAAAAGCTGGAACAGCAATCTGAAACCAAATTTTCTGAAAAACAATCCAAGAAGCTGTCTAAATGGTAGTGTCTTTAGAAACTGGTCAGAGCAACATGACCTAAATGGTTTAGTTTGAATCAGCTAAAAACCTGGTCCCAATACCCCCGCCCTCAACACACAAATCATCAGCACATCATGAAGTCATTTAATGTCCATTTCCTCCCTAGCAATGGGATTCCTTTTTTCAGATTGGCTGATGATGTGGGAATTAACTTTGTATGACTGGCTACCTTTGAAGTAGGTCTGAAAATTTTCAATCACTGTACCATATTAAGGTGCCTTGCTCTACTGCTCAATAGTGGTAGCTGGGACACAAACCCACAATATCCAGGCCACTAGCATGCTAGCCAGGTTTAACCACTACGCCATCACTGCCCACCGCATGACAACATGTTGACTTTTTTTGGTTGACTGGTGGGGTGTTGTGACATACTCTCTGTGCCACATTGTGTTTCCACAGGTCAAATGGACACGCGCAGCAAGCTGAGGAACATAGTGGACCTGCGTTTGGCGGGCCTGGACATCACGGACAGCTCCCTGCGGCTCATCATCAAGAGCATGCCCCTGCTGTCCCGCCTGGACCTCAGCTACTGCAACCACATCAATGACCAGTCCATCAACCTGCTCACCGCCGCTGGCACCACCACCAGAGACTCCCTCACAGAGGTCAACCTCTCAGGTAAACACACACACACACACACACACACACACACACTAAGACCACTTGCACTCAATTCAGAAATTAACCATTTAAGTACATTTCTTTTAGTTCATGAATAGGATTTATTTTATCACATTTTTGTTTGCTCTCTCTCCTCTACACTCTTCATGTCTCTCCCTTGCTTGATCCTCTACCAGTGTGCAACCGAGTGACGGACCAGTCATTGTCATACTTCAAACGCTGCGGCAGCATCTGCCGGATTGACCTACGGTTCTGCAAGCAAGTGACGAGACAGGCATGCGAGCGCTTCATCGCTGAGATGTCTGTCAGTGTGCCGTTTGGCCTGCGCGAGGACAAGCTTCTCCAGAAGCTTAGCTAGTCTGTCACGTTCATGGACATCATTATAAACCTCCAAAACAAAAAATTTAACACAGCAAACAACAAACCAGAAGCCACCAAAACTTCACAACCCCCCACTTTGCACTAAAATTCGTCAAGAAAGCAGAAACACTTGCATAATTAGGGGGAATTCTGATGGTTTTGTTGTTTTTGGATTTGTTTAGTTTGTGTTCAGTTTGCTTGGAAGGGCCGACTTCTAAGTGTGGATGGATGAGATGAAAGAAGCCATTGGCCTCGGGGAAAAGTGAAGCTCTCGCTCAGACAGTGATGGATACAGACAGTTGCATATGCCCGAACATGGCTTTCTTATACACACACACACACACACACACACATACATACACACCAGTAAATCCATGGGACCTATAGCTGAGGAAGGCACAAGATGCCTCAGCAGGTCTCTTTGTGGACACAGTGTGCCTCTTCTGGGCAGCAGTGTTTCCCTGTGTAGACAAATGGTGTTCGTCCTTCATGCCAGTAAGGCAACCCACCACCCTTTTGTACAAAAAGAAAAAAAGAAAATCATGTTGTAAGATTTCAGGTTGTGTGAGATCTTTTTTTTTTTTTTATTTTGCTATGCTCAAAGTTGCATTTTATATATATATAAAATATATAAATATATACAGTATAATGATAACGTAAACTCATTATTTTCTGTTGCCTCAGTATGTTGTTTTTGTTCTTCTCTGTATGTATACAGTATTGAATGCACTCCAGGATGGCCGTCTAAGGTCCTAACATTTCTCTTCTGAGACCACACTCTTTTTTCTCTCCTTGTTTGTTGCTTCTGAGGTGTTCTAGTATATTCTGAGTGTTGTGCTCTAGCGTGTACCAGTGTTGAGGTCTTATTTCAGTACAGTGCCATACACCACATTACCCCTCATGCTTAGCCCTCACACCCAAACGGTGTGTGCATGTGTGTTTGTGTGTGTGTGTGTGTGTGTGTGTGTGTGCGTGCGCCTACAGCCATGGCCTCTGAAGAGTCACTACATAACCTTCAGTGTTTCATCATGGGGGAAAATGGTTGTGGCTGGTTGGTCTTCTTAATCATGCAGCTATTGGGACATTTTAAAGGGGGAAATGGAGATTAATTGCTGGGTAAGGACTGACTGTTTGACTGGACCTGTCTACGTGTTGTTGGGGGGGTTTGGGGATTGCACTTAATACTCCCAGTAATGTGTTGTTCGGTGGCACTCTCAGTCAGACAGCCAAACCCTATTCCTACCACCACCTGGTTCAAGTTGTAGTCAGGTAGCCCTGGGCCAACAAAACTGAGTGTGGAGTTGGGTCACTTCAGAGAGCAACTTTTTACAGAAGATTTAGATAAAACTAAGCTATTATTTTAATGAGTAGAATTAAATAAAGATGATTATTGTAGTGACCATAATAATAATTATTATAATTTACTATAATAATGCTCTGAATTTTTCTCAGGATCTTCAGACCAGGGGAGTTAGTTTGTGCCATGGGTTCGTTTTGTGTTTAAAAACCACTTTAAATTAAAGTTATACACACTTCCACGCGCCACCGTGTACATTTGGCTATTTATATTTGTAAATTCTTAAGAAAAGAAACGGATATGAATGTGATTAAATGTATATTTCTCT
>JAVQKI010303325.1:0-10000 GCA_036025975.1 Nematalosa erebi
GAGTAATGAGAAAGCTAAAAGAAGCATCAGTATGAATGTATGTAAATATATGTACAGTAAATACTTTTTTTCTTGAAAGGAGATGGAAGAAAGGGAGAGAAATCAACAGAGAAGAAAACAAAAAAGGAAACAGGCACAGGAAATTGAAATATTCTGAAAAGACATGCTTCCCAATTCAAACTGTACAATCACAAATGTGTTAGAGTAACCAAACTGACAAAACGCTAGCATTAATAACACACCATGTCATCTCAGATTAGTCATCTCCATGCTGGTCACACTGCTTTACCGGTCACAATGCTCTCCCTTTGGTGAGACGTCGTCTGAGACATGTGTGTCTCGGTAGTGCTGAGGCCCAAGTTTTTGAACACAGTGTCACTGTCGGCCCATGACTGCTGGAAGCTCTTTAGGAGCTCCTCAGCAGAAACTTCAGGTGACACACTCAAGACAGGCACGTTACCCCGCACCACATCTGCATAGGTGGGTGGGCTGGGAATCGCACACATGCTTTCCGAGTGCATGGTTGTCTCAGTTCTTGATCCTGCCACTGTGTTCCCAAAATCATCAACAGTTGAGTAGTGCTCTGTGACGGACTGTGTTTCAGAGAAGCCAGTAGCATCCTTCTCCTTCCTCTCTTCCCTTACGTGGTGAAAGCTTGGTTCACCCATTTCGAAAACATTCTTGATGGCCTTGATGTCAAACGATGGCATTTCCTCGGCTGGGGTGGGTCTGCGCTCGATTTCACCATCTCCTTCCTCTGTGTCGCTGCCCAATCTCTCTGGTATGACAATGGGATCTTTCCTGCTATACACTTTGGCTTTTGGTGATTCAAACTTGTTGACGAGTTTGGAGAGATCGACTCTGGGGAGATCGTCCTTCATCCTCTCCTGTATCTCGGCACTCTCCGGGTTGTCTTCCTCTGCATCAGGTCCTAGTCTCTCAGGGATATCGATCGGGTCCTTACGAGTGTAAGTCTTATTCACCTCCGCTTTCTGAGCCTCCTCAAAGAACACCCGTTTGTCCTTCACTGTCATCATGGAGTCCACTGCCTCTGAGACATCGTACGTCTCTAATGAGTGAGTATCCATGGTGAACTCCTGGTGGCTAGGAGACATGGATTCTTCCTCTGTCTCAGCTGTGTGCACCATTGTCATGTGCTCTGGCACGGGCATTGGTGGGGGTGTTTGTGAGACCTTGGTGGTGTCTTTCAGCTTGGCAAACTTCTCTGATCGGCTCATTGTGGGAGAGGGAGTAGCCCTGCTCAGCTTTGTGGGGGTGTCTGCCCAGCGAAGGGGAGGTGTGGGGGTAGCACCAGACCTGTAAGAGGGTGGTGGAGAGGGGGTGACCCTAAGAGGAGAATCTGTCCTCCTAGATGACTCTATACTGATGAAAGTGGGTGATGGGGTTCTCATTCTCATCAAATCAGAAGGTGCTTTGGGCTCCGGGGTCCTTGTTTTGGACATGTCTTGCTCTTTGATTTCATCTGTGCTCTCTGCTCTCACCTTCCTCTGTGTCTCCACTTTAGCAGAGCCAATACTAATCTTAGAGATTTTAGGAGTCGCACCACCAATGATGACCTTCTCTGGTGCTGGCTCACTAGATTGCTGCACATTTGCCTCAAGGAAAATTAGTTTTGCCTGAGCAATATTTCTAA
This sequence comes from Nematalosa erebi, assembly GCA_036025975.1. NCBI lineage: Eukaryota > Metazoa > Chordata > Actinopteri > Clupeiformes > Clupeidae > Nematalosa > Nematalosa erebi. The sequence goes on from JAVQKI010303325.1 coordinate 1,655, forward strand.
CATGTAAAATTACTTCCTTTAGCTTCTGCTTGTTGTACTGAGAAGTAACCATCCTTGCTTTATCCTCTGCTCCAATAAGCCATTCAGGAAGTGAACTTAATACTGCCTTAACAGAATTGACATCTATTTTACCAGGAGAACTCTGCATTTCCTTGATGTGGCTTAACAGTTTCTGCACTTCCTCATACTTATGAGTATCAGGGATGTCAGCCACTGACTCGGTCTGCTTAATCTCTTCTGAGCTAACTTGACAAACTTCCTGTTTAGACATCTCTTTGTGCTGCTGCTGATGTATCTGCTGCTGTTGCTGTTGGGAGGACTTCAGTTGTTTCTTCACCTGAATTTTACTTTTCTGCTGGATGCTCTGCTGTTGCACATGGCTCTCTGTCACCACAACCTCCTCTCGGATCTTGACATGCTTCTCCTTGACCTCCTGGTGGGACTGAACAATCATTACCTGGCCTTGACCTTGAGGAACCTCAACAGTCATTGGAGGTACAGGCGAGACTTTTATGGGCATTGCCTGTTTTATTTCCTTCTCTTTCTTTGACTTGTGTTTGGATTTTTTCATCTGGATTTCCACCTTATTATCTGAAGTTGCAGCTTTTCCAACCTGTTCAACAGTGACCTCTGTGGCCTTTTGGGTGCTGCTTGAGGAGCTCTCTGAACTTTGCTGAGCTACACCCATCTCAGAGACACTCTGGGTACTCTTTTGGCTCATATGTGCTGTGGCATCCATGACCATTTGCTCCTGCTGTGCTGTTTTCTCCTTGTGCTTAATCTCTGCCTCAATTTTTGGTGGCTTGATAGTTTTGACCTTGAAGTTTGGAGTCACTTTGGGTAACTTAATGGGTTGAGGGGGTGCCTTTTCGGCCTCTTGCATTGTAGCACTTGAGACCTGCTGGATGGCTTCCTGTTTGGTAACAGATGTCTCAGAGCTGGTCTTCACAGCAGTCTGTTGCTGCTCGGAAAGACTGGATGAAGCCATGGAAGAAGAGGCCTGAACATCAGTTGAAGCAGACTGGGCCAATTGGGTCGTTCCAGAGTTAAAAGTTTGATGCTTTTTAGGTTTAACCATGGGAATCTGAGAGGGCATTTTCTTTGTAGGTGGCTGCTGTGGAACAGGTGCTGGCTTAGCAACAACCTCCGGTTCTTTTAGAGGAGCTGGTTGAGGAAGCTCTCTGCTTTCAGGTGCAGGGGCTACTTCTTTACTTAGTGCCTGCAGCTGTGCATCAGCTGGGGGTGATGTTGGAGTGGTGCTTTTCTCTGCTTCCTCCCTTTGCTTGCGATACCTCTCCTCTGCCAGCATGAGGGGAGTTTTGAACTTCCTAGCATAGGGCCTGGGCTTTGGAACTTCAGTTGGTTCTGGGGGTGGTGGAAGTTTTATGGGAGGAACAAAAACTTTCTTTGGTGGCCTTGGAGACTCCTCTTGCACTGGCTTGGCAACTGGAATTCCGGAAGGGATTTTTGAAACTGGGGGTTCCGGAGTAATCTGCTTTGCCTGCTCTGCTTGTTTGCTGCTCTCCTCTTTGGTAATGGCTGTGGCAGAGGTTTCCTGTTTTTCAGTCACAGGTGCTGGAGGTGGTGGAGGTGGTGGAGGAGGAGGCGCTGGCTGGGGTGCTGGTGGTTGTTTCTTCTGCCACTTAAACTTGGGTGGCTCAGAGGGCTTGGGAGGCTCAGGCTTGGGGACTTTGAAAAGATGCCGTCCTTTGGCTTTAGCAGGGCCTGGCTGGGCCACAGCACTCAGCTCCTGCTGAGATGGAGGTGGGGGTAGAAAGTCCTGTGGGGGAGGAGGTGGAGGGAAGAACTCTGCTTCTGCTTCTGCAGTTGGGGGTGGGGGAGGTGGAGGTAAAGGAAGGTCACTGTCCTGTCTCATGACCAGAGGACGAGAGAGCGGTGGAGGGACGTCACTGTCTGTGATGGGAGAAGGAGGAGGTGGAAGGGAGAGCTCTGACTCTGATGGAGGAGGTGGGGACACAGGTGGAGGTGGTAGATCAATTTGTGGCTGAGGCTGTTTGCTTTTCTTGATTAAACCCTTGGTACCGCCATAGCCTGACAGGTTCTTGACGGTTTGCTTCTGAGTGACAGTCTTCTGTTCAGTTGTCACAGTGGTCTGAACCTGTTTAATTGTCTTTGTTTCCTGTGTCTGCTTTGTGGTTATGTTCACCTTTGATGTCTCTTTTGTCATAACAGTACCTGATGATGCAGCAACAGCACTCTCAGTCATCTGCTTTCCAGTGTTCTTCCTTATCACCACAGGTCCTGGGTTGCCAGTTTTGGGTTTTTCTGACTCCTTAACAATCTCCTGTTGTTCTTTTACATTTGTCAGTTGTTCCTTCATCTGCTTCTCTTCAACATTTGCCTGCTGCTGCTGAACAACTGTTTGCTGTTGTTGCACATTCACCTGTTGCTTGACCTTCATTTGCTTCTGTTGAACATTCACTTGTTGTTTAACCTTCATTTGTTGCTTTTGAACATTCTTCTGCTGTTTAACATTCATTTGCTGCTTAGTGCTGGTCTGTTGTTGACTGATGGTTGTTTCCTGTTGCTGAACATTTTCCGTCACTTTCTGTTCCTGTTGCTGCTTCACACTCTGCTGCTGCTGTTGCTGCTTCAGGACCTCCTGCTGCTGTTGTTGCTTCAAGATCTCCTGCTGCTGTTGTTGCTTCAGGATCTCCTGTTGCTTTTGTTGCTTTAGGATTTCTTGCTGCTGTTGTTGCTTTAGGATCTCCTGTTGTTTTTGTTGCTTAAGGATCTCCTGTTGCTTTTGCTGCCTCAGGATCTCCTGCTGCTTTTGCTGCTTCAGGATCTGCTGCTGCTGCTTCATGTTCTGTTGCTGTTTGATATTTTGCTGTTGTTTCACCTTCATTTGTTGCTGCTGTTTATTGATTACTTGTTGAGACTGGGAATGCTGTGAAGACTGAGAGGCTTCAGTCTCCATCTGCTGAACAGCTGTGGTTTGGATCACGGTGGACTGACTTTCTTGGCTTGTGGCTTGACTGGTCTGCTCTGAATGACCCTGAACCTGAGTGGTGTCCTGTTGACTGCTGTGTGATTCTGTGGTCTCTGTCAGGTCCATCATGGCAAGAGCTCTGCTTTGTGCCATTGCAGCAGCGAGACATTCAGGGCATTCATGGAGGGGAGTTTTCCCCATGACCCTCCTAACATTATGAGCCTTATGGTGCTTCTCTTCCTTCTTCTGCAGGAGGCAGTGTATGGCACCCTGCACATCACCCCTGACAACTTCCTCTTTCTCAATCTGTGCTTCCTCCTGCTCATACAGTGACTTTATTGATGTTTTGATGTCTCCTTCAATGCTTGCGCGGCGCTGCATTCGAGAGGAGGCAGTAGGCTCCATCAGCAGCTGAATGGTGCCTTTCACATCTCCATGCTCACTAACCTGATGCTGGTAGACCTTTTTATCAGAGGAAGCTTCCTGCAGATTGATCAATGCTGAGTGGATGTCGCCTTTGACTATCTCCTCCCTTTCCACCTCCTTCATTGCTTGCTTGGCCTCCTCTAGGGATTTCAGGGTGCCTTTGATGTCACCAGGCACCAAATCCTCAATGACAATTTCTGTCTTGGTGTTTACGGATTTCTCGAGTGACTGCAAGGCCCCTCTGATGTCACCCCTCACTATCTCTGGTTTCTCGACCTCTTTGGCTTGGTTTCTGGCATCCACAAGTGACCTTAGTGTGGAGTTGATGTTTCCTTTCACAACCTCCTCTTTCTCCAGCACCACCTTTTGGTTCACAGCCTGTGTTAGAGAGTCCAGTGCGGCCCTAAGGTCTCCCTTGACAATCTCCTCCCTCTGCAAGTTTTGCTGGCCCTCTGGCAATGTCATGAACACCTTTACAGTGCTGTGAACATCCCCATGGACTATGTCTTCCTCTGTTACAGTACGTCCAATCTCCTTCTGATTCCTTCTAAGGAGCATTTTAGTTTGCTCAACATCTCCACCGAGAATCATTTCTTTTTCTTTCTCTTCCACAGATTCATCTGATTCAGTCTGAAGCTGACGAAGGTAGTCTAATGCCCCAGACTCTATGCAAGTGGAGTAGAAGCTCACGTTGCCTCTCTCTGTATCACTCACTTTAATCTTACTCTGCTCTGACGCATCTGGATTTGAAAGGAGTCTGTGCAAGGTTCCCCTTACATTGCCTCTGACTATGTCCTCTTTATCAAAAGCACCTTCTGTCTCTTGATTTAGGAGCGAGTAAATTGTCATTTTCACGTCACCCTTCTCATCTTCCTGGAGCAGGATACCACGTTTGCTGGCCCCTTCCTCTTTCAGCAAGTTGTTGATGGCTTCTTGTATGTCTCCTCTAATTATCTCCTCCTTCTCCACATTCATGCCCCTTTCCTGATTAAAGAGCTGTTTCACTGTGGTATTGATGTTTCCTCTCTCTTCCTGGTCAATCGTAATGGCTTTCTCAGTCATCTCGCGTCTGTTCAGCAGGTTCATCATGATATTGTTGAGATCTCCCCGGATCACTTCCTCTCTCTGGATCTCTGGTGCCTCCTGGTTCATGAGTTTGTATTTGGCCATTCTAATATCTCCAATCTCATCTGTCTCAATAAGGATTCCTTGGGACTCAACCATTTTCTGGGTGTACAGTTCCTTCAGAGTGTCCTTAATGCTCTTACCAATAATCTCGGTTCTCTCTACATTGCTTTCACTAAATTTAGTGAGGGGTGTTGTTTCAAAGAGCCATGTCGTTGATTTCACGTCTCCTTGAGGGATTGCCTCACGGGTAATCACGACTTCTGTTCCATCTGTCTCTTTGATACGATCCAAAGGTTCTTTTTCAAACAGCCATACAGACTGTTTCACATCTCCTTTAACCACCTCCTCCTTTGTGACTTTCTCCATCTCATCGTACTCAGAGCCCTCACCACGGATCTTGTCAATAGTGCGGGTCTCAAAGAGCCAGGTGGATGATCTCACATCCCCCTTTTGGATCTCACTCACACTGACAGTCCTGACATACTTCTGATTCATCTGGTCCTCCTCAAAACGCTGTTTGTTCATTTTGACATCTCCACCTTGGATGTCCTCTACTGTTTTCATCCGGACTTTCAGGTCCTCTGCAATTTCATCCAGTGGCTGAGTTTCAAACTTCCACCTGGCTGATCTCACATCTCCTTTTTGGACATCTTCCTCAGTCACTGCTTTGATGATGTACACTTCATCTGTATCTCGAATGGAATCGAGAGGCTTTGTCTCAAATTGCCACCTAGCACCAACAACATCACCCCTCAGAATTTCCTCTTTGGTAACCGTGGTTACTTCATGGTAGTGGCCCTCTTTGTCACGGATGGCATACAGGGGTTGCGTCTCAAACATCATGGTGTAATTCTTTACATCTCCTTTCTCAATCTCTTCTCTAATGGTTGACTGAATTTTGTTGATCTCTGTTTCTGAGGATTCATCCTGAATTTTGTCCAGGGAGTAGGTCTCAAAAATGAAACGTCCTTTGTCCACATTACCACCTTGGACATCTGTGACTGTGCGACTCTCTTTTAATTCTTCTGAGGCATCCCGAATGGCATCGATAGGCTGATTTTCAAACATCCAGGTACAGTTCACCACATTTCCTTTCTGTATGTCTTCAGCCTGACGACACTTAAGCTTCATCATAGTTTCCTCTGAAGTTGAGGTTTTGATATCTGAGGACTGGTTCTCAAAGATGTACTTCATTCTGGACACATCTCCAGATTGGATGTCAATCTCCGTTACCCTCTTGAAATCATGCTCACCCTCTCCAATAATGTTCTCCAGGTTCTCTGTCTCGAACAAGAAGCGAGCCAAGCGAACATCTTTACCTTGAACATCCTCCTGATTAACTGTGCTAGTTTTGATGACTGTCTCTGATTCATCACGTATGGTGTCCAAGGCTTGTGTTTCAAACAGCCAAGTGCAGGTTTTCACATCACCTCTCTGGACTTCGGTTGATTCTGTCTCACTCTTGACCTCCACTTTCTCATATAGGGCATCCATTGGCTGTGTCTCAAAAAGCCATCTACAAGTCTTTACATCTCCCTGCTCAATATGGACACCCTCTTTCTTCCTGATCTCCTCCTCCTCAACATTGCTGAAGTACTTGATGGCGTCAAGGGGCTGAGTTTCAAAAAGCCACTTGGCTGTTTTTACATCGCCTGATTCAATTTCCTGTTTGGATATACCTTTAATGAGCTGAAATTTGTTGATGCTTTCATCAAACTGATCTATTGGCCGAGTCTCAAACATCCATTTGCAGCTGCGGACATCACCTTTGACAACTTCCTCCCTTCTGATTGTCTTCACCTCATGGTACTGGCCAGAGCTGTCCTGCATTGCATACATAGGAGTCGTCTCAAACAGATGCTTGTTTGACCTCACTGATCCACTTGTAACCCCTTCCACCTGTATCTTCTGTGTGTCACATTTGCTGAGGTCCATGGTTTCAAAGATCTCCTTGTAATTTGTGACGTCCCCTTTGTCAAGGTCCTCTAGGTTTACAGTGCGGGTAACCTCTTTCTTCTCCTCCCTGATTTGTTCCAGTGGCCTTGTCTCAAATTTCCACTTTTGGTGCCTGACATCTCCCCTCTCCTCTTCTGTCATCACCCTCTTTTGGAGTTTTCCAACTTCTGGCAGGTCTTTCAGATTCTCCATGGGAACTGTTTCAAACAAGTGCCTGGCAGAAGTCACATCACCTCCCATAATGTCTTCCACCTGCTGGGGTCTTGCGTTGGCATTGTCTTTGAGAGTGTCCATAGGTTGGGTCTCAAAGACCATGCAGTGTTTGCGAACGTCTGCCCCTATGACCTCCTCTTTGAGCAGTTTGGAGCTCTCCCATTCCTCATCCTTGATGGAGTCTAAGGTCTTTGTCTCAAAGAGCCAGCGACCTTTGTTTACTCCTCCTTGGTAGTTGTCTTCCATTGAGACACCACAGATCAGTTTAACTTTGGATGGGTCTTTGTTGATCATGTCCAAGGGTTGGGTTTCAAACAGCCAGCGTGAAGTCTTGACATCTCCTTTCTCAGTCTCCTCTCTCCTCACCTTGGTGATCTCGAGCATCTCTCCTGAGTCTCCTCGGATGACACACATCGGCAGAGTTTCAAACATCCTTGTGGTCATCTTTACTTCTCCCTTAATCTCCTCTAGCTCTGACTTCAAGCTGAGAAAGTGACTCTCATCGATTGTCTCAGTGTGACTCAGAGAATCCAGGTGCTGGGTTTCAAACAGATAGCGGGCAGTTTTCACATCGCCACCAGCAATGTCTTTTGTGTAGACAACCTCAGTGCCCTGGTCGTCCTCCTGGTAGATTTTATTCAGTGTGTCTAGTGGCTGAGTTTCAAATAGCCAAGTAGCTGTTCTGACATCTCCTCTTGCAAGCTCTTTCATTTTCCCAGCCTGTTCAGCAGTGTCAGGGGTACCTACTCGAAGAGCATCAATGGGCTGCGTCTCAAACATCCACGCAGTGTACTTGACATCACTTCCTGCTATGATCTCCTGCTGGGAAATGTTCTTGCTGTTGTCCTCATCAGGTGTTTCATCCTTGATGGAGTCCAGGGGCTTGTTCTCAAACATCCAGCGCATGGACTGCACCTCGCCCTTCAAGATCTCATCCCACTCCAGATACTCCCTTTCTGGGCTCATGCACTTGCTGGGGCTGCTGCCACTGTTCTCAAACACCGAGCGAGCCTGTTGGATGTCCCCGGACATCTCCTCCTGGTAGGCCATCTCATGGCTGAAGAAATCCTTCTCCAAGTTCTTGCGCAGCTCTGGGTGGATGTGCTTGTACAGGCGCTTGAGTTCAGCCATGTTCCTCTGCTTAGAGTAATAGTCCCTGGCCTGGTGGTGGGGGCAGATGTACTCCTGGGGCTGTGGGGAGGGACAACGAACTGGGACCTCACATGGTACCTGGAGGAACTCTGTGGGAGGAGGTGGGAAGTTCTGCTGCTCCACGGTCTCAGTTTTTTTAGTGGAGGCTGAGGTGGAGGAAGATGATGCCGCCTCCACTGTTCTGGTAACAGCCACTGTTTCATAGTGTCCATCTTGAATAACTTTGGATGAGACGTTCACTGGAGCCCACTGAAACTGGTTGTAATCAACATCAATCTGATTTGTTTGATTTTGAGTTTGGTTGAGGAGTCAATGTTGTTTTATAGAGGGAAAGTAGGAAGGAAATGAGGTAAAATGAGTAGAAAAATAGAATGGAAATCAATGCAGTCAGAGAGAGAGAGTGGGTAATGACAAAGTGTTTGTATTCAATAAATCAGATTAGATTAGGCTAACACCCAATATATTGGTATTTGCAGCAACAGACTAATTAAATTGACATTTTACCACCCGCAGCTCAG
>JAVQKI010303692.1:0-10096 GCA_036025975.1 Nematalosa erebi
CCATTTGCTGCTCCCATTTTAGGTGCAGGAAATTTCGTAGAACGGCAGCTTGGCCATACTGACTTGGATGCGAAATTTAATGTAGCGTCACAGGAAGTATGGGCGGGCCCAGGCTAGTCAACTCCATTAATGATGCTCCCATCCATTTGTGTTCAAATTGGCTCTGATGTTCGGAAGGCACACCTTTGAAATGACATTCAAAAAAGATCACTTTGCTCAGATGCATGAGTATAAAAGTAACAAGCCTGTTGTGAAAATGTGAGTGTAAACTGCAAATATTTCTGTAAAAATGTATTGAAGTAAAGTTGGCAGTAAAATAGATAAGTACATATACCTGAAAATGCTATAATGGGAAGTTGTATTACTTCATATGTGTGTATATGACCAGAAAATGTCCCCTATTACACACACTTACATTTACACAGACACGCAAATTGATGTCTGTCCACTAATCGGTGCATAATCCAGTCAATCCACAGTAATCCAATCTGAAATAATCTTTGCTGATTACCTCAACAAGTCTGTCCTTCGGCCTCAATCCAGCATGCTCTGCCGGGGAGTCGGGATCCACGCAGCGGATGAACTGTCCCATCCGCGCCTTGTCGCTGTGCAGATTGAAGCCGTAGCCCAGCTCCCCCTTCACAATGTGACACAGCCTTGGGCGGAGGTCTTTGGGGGGCAGTGGCGAGGTCTCCTGTTGTAGATGGAGATTAGCAAGGAGAGAGAAAGCACAAAGTGAAGGGAAAAGTCAAGTCAAGTCATTCCGTTTCATTCGGAGGCTAAAATGACTTCGATGGAAAAGAGTTTGCGCTAATCTGCGCTAATCTCTTTCCCCCAATCCCATTAGCATTCATACTTAAAAGATGACTGAGTAAATGAGGCTAGTTGTGTCCGACCCTCTAGCCCATTCCCAACACACCCGGGACATTCAAACACCTGGTGTCAGGCTAGCCTGGTGGGTTAAGTCCTGCCTCTGAAACTGAGGGCCATGAGAAACAATGCTTTCATTATCCAAATAAGAAAAAGCCCATGGTCTACAGGCACTTACTACCCAGGGGAATAACTTTCACTTGCTGAACTTTATCTCTCCTCTTCCCTCCTCTCTTCTTACAAAGTGACCCGAAAGATGGGCCGCCAACTCTACTGGCCAGTGGGAATGCAAGAACACTGCTGAGGTCTATTCAGGCTCCTTGGGAAAGGCTTGGAGCCCAGCTTTGGGAGGCTCTCATGTAATCATCAATCCCATCAGCCAGTGCAGGAAGGGTGGAGTGTGTGTGTTAGGCTAGGCAAAGCGTGGAGACCCCAAAGTCACTGACTTCCCCAGGAAAACAGACACACACCCTACATCACATCGCAGAAGAATGGTCATTCTATGGAGGCCATGTCACTTCCTCGCAAAAAACAATGCACAGCAATGGAGTGGGCTGTGCTCCCCACCCAACACACACACATGGATAAAAATACTAATGTGTTGCTCACACACACACCCACACACACACACAATAGAGAGACATCCTAGCAGCCTCACACACCCACACATAATGGGGCGAAGGAGGATGAGTATTAGCCCCGGGGGCTGGGGGAGAGGTAAGTGAATCTGGATGTGAACTCTCTGTGCCAGCGGTATCTCTCAGACTGAGAGGCACTCAAACGCCCACAGCACAGACTGGCCCATGGCCTCATCCCACAGATTAAATGACCATCGATCTGGAATTAAGGCCAATTAATGGCATATGTCCCAACAGAATGGCAGGAACACTTACAACCACAACCTCAAATGGCAACCATACATGCACACAGAGTACACTCTAACAAAATGTAAACATGCATTCATTCAGACTAACTCTCTCAAAGGCAAACAATAAGCAGATGGTATTCAGCTAGTAATAATTAGCTAACTTGTCTGGACAAATAAGAAGGTATCGGAAGAATTTATATTCTTTCAAATGTAAGCAAAATGAGTAATTATGAATGAATGAAGTTCATTACAACACATCAGATTCCCTTAACTTCAGATATTTATCTCTCATTGCAATTGCTAGACAGTTCTTCCATTTGTACTCCTAAAATCAACTAAAAAGTAGCCCGGGGCACTCAGCGCAGTCATTTGATCACAGACTGACATAGAGAACGTTCACACAGAGAACACATTCACATACATATAAATATATATCTACATAGAGAACACATTCACATACATACATACATACATACATAGAGAATACATTCAACATACATACATACATACATAAAGAACACATTCACATATATTCATATATACATGGAGAGCAATCACATCCATCCATCCAAAGAGAACACATTGATACAGCCATGAGCAGAGATCTTACCGGAGCGCTCGTATCAGAGCCACTGATATCAGTGCTGGCCTCAGACATGGGGGTGAGTGCAACCGGGGACGCTAAGCCATGGCTCTGGTACACAGCGGAACCATTGGATACAGCTGATGGACTACTTGGAACCTTTCAAAGAACACAAAACAACAAAATGTAATATATAAATTCATCATTTCCCAATCCCACCAAACGCTGGGAACCCGAGAGAGATACACCTGACATCAGATTAGATACCAAATGCTAAAAAACATGATCTAATGCTCAAAGGGGCACCAAGTTGCCTTCTAGTCACCAATGGGGTTAGACTGATGAAGTAGGCTAAAAATTATAGCTTGGTGTAACATTAGCCTAGATGTATTTACGTCAGATGCTTTTCTTCTTTAAAGGTTCACAGACAGCCAAATTCAGTTAGTTGGAGGAGGTCGGGTTGTAGATTTCACTCACTCTGGGCTAAGTAGTAAACTTACTTCTCAAATTTGAAATATATCTGATCCTGGCATGAATGAGCTTGGAGCCATCAGCTTAGCCATGATCTGCTATTACTATCACAGTCTGTGGTTATGCTATCTGTCAGGTCTTGCCCAACAGCTCCCAGCACTGTGCCACTGAGATAACAAAGAGGAAGATTTCTCTCTCTCTCACACACACCCACACTGACACACACCTCTTTACCTACAGGCATGGTGTCCTGCTCCAGCAGGTGATTAAACTAGGCTTAGATAAAGTGCCTTAAGATGTGGATGAACTACTGACTTCATTCAATCCTCCTGCAGTCTTTGGGCTTCATAAACCGCTTGAGGACTCATCTGTTTTGAAAAGCATCGATCGAATTTTTGGCTAATTTGTCATCAGAAAATGAAAATGTCAGATGACATTGGCATTAATACAGCATTTAGACCCTTCACTCAGTAGTCTTAACCGCTGAAGTACCTTTGACAGCAATTACAGCGTTAAGTCTTCTTGAGTCTGATGCTTTGCATGCCTGGTTGTAGGAATTCAAAATTTGTGCTGTAGGTCCATCCCTTTTTCTGATATTTCCAAAACTCAAGAGCCAATCACAACCAATTATCCAGCCAATGAGGGCCTCTGTGTTTCTTATATGGTTAAAGTATGTACATATATTTTCCTTCAAATTGAATGAATATCTAATGAATATCTAATGAATAACTGTTTTTACATAGCAGGTTTGCAGCACTTCTGAAGAGTCAAACAAGTTAAGTAAATAAAACATTACATTTCATGCTGGTTTTGCCAGACAATCCCTTGTCTCCAAGCCCACTCTCACTTTCAGTCTCAGCTGAGGTGTGGTCTGGTCGGGGCTTATTTTGCCTATTTGTGCTGATCCTATCAAGCTCAGTGGGCTTTTGGTGGGCAGCCAATTTCAGGAGATGTTCAGTCGGGTTCAAATCAGGGCCTGGTCTAGGTGACTCGAGGACGTTTACAGAGCTGTCCCCAAGCTACTCCTGCATGGTCTTAGCTGTGTGTTCAGGGTTATTGTCCTTGTAGAAAGCGAGCCTTTGGTCCAGTTTGGGTCCTGCACGCTCTGAATCAGCTCTTCATTCAGAAAGCCTCTATATTTGAAGTGGTTCCCCTTTACCCCTGGCTAGATAACTAGACAGTGCCTGCCACTGAAAACACCCCATAGCACAATACTGCCACCATCACGCTTGACTGTTGGGATGGCCAGGTGCCTGTTCTCTTCCACACATGGCACTTAACAACAGGGTAAAACTGTCTTGCAATCCAACAGGGAGGCCATTCCAGATGTGTTACTAATCAATAGAAGGAGGTGCAGTCAGGGCTGTCCCTCTGGAAGGTTCTAATTCTAGCAGAATCTCTGGAGCTCAGCCAGACTGACCATCGGGTTGTTGGTCACCAGATTCTAGATCTGTGTCTTGTCCCAATCCTATTACAGAGCTCTGCAAATCATGTTCCAACGACTGAATCTACCACGGGGTGTCTCAATACTGAGTCAAATTGTGAGTAAGTCTTTCTTGCTTTCAAAAGTTATATCCAATAACAATGTGCAAGTGAGGTAAATCCAATGTCAAGCAGCAGTTAAAGTTTCAGTTCTTGAAAAAAAAAATGTGATGGTATATTGACTCCATCTGACAGCAATGCAATTGAGTTGCAGAAAATAAATGGAATGGAAAAGAAACAGTTTAACATTTTTGACAGCCCATAAGTTGACTAGGTCCTACCAAAACCTAGCCAGTAGGTAAATGTGTGTGTGAGAGAAAATGAGTGTGTGTGTAAGTGTGTTGAGCATATCAGTGTAGTGGGCGTATGTGTGGATGCCCAAACATTGGCGTGATGGCAACAACTGTCATGGTAATCACCTAACCATAACCCCAGACTGTGAGGGAGACGGGCAGTAGTGTTAGAGTGTTAAAATGTTAAGGTGCTGACAGAGTGATGGTCACTGGCCTGAACTGACTCAGGATCAGCGCCCTGCTGGAGCAGTGGAGGGCCAGGAGAACTTGGACAGAGATCATGCCCTCTAGTCCCGGTGTGAACACGCGGTCATGCTGCTGGTGGTGATGCCACTCATTTCTGTGAGTCTGTTGCAGTGCTAGAACCTGTCTGGCACCAGACACTTGGTGTGACTCTTTGTTCACGTCCAAATTCGGGGTGCGAATGCTACTAGTAAATCTCTACATCTTTTCACAAGTACAGCATACAACTTTTCAATCCAGCCGCTTACTAAATTCCAAGATTTAAGTCCATCTTGTTTAACACTGACGTGCTGTCATGGAATTCATCATCATGACTAATGATAAGATGTCATGGCAATGAAAAGATGTCATGGCAATGAACCGTCATTACAATGCGTTCAGTACATAATACATATGTACACATACATAATATCCAGACTGGACAATGGCCAGTCTACGGTTAGTCATAGGCCGCCTTTCAGGACACAATGCCCTTAACCTATTAACTCAGAGAAACTTTTCCTGATTCGGTGTTATGCAAGACTGCCAGTATGGTGCTACCTGCCAAGAGATGGACTGCGAAAAGATATGGAACAATAGACTTCACAAGGAGCGCATGAGAGACTACATCCAAATAGAGACACATGCAAGCACGCGCGCACGCATGCACACACACACACACACACACACAAATGTGCTATGATGTGAGGCTAAAGAGACACACACACACACACACACACATAGATGTGCTATGATCTGAGGCTTTAGTCATTTACCATATGTTTTGTGCAAATATCTGGACAAACAAGTATACAGAGTCCTATTGCACTTTTGTCTGTAAGAGCAACCCGATCTTACAAACAGCAGCTCTTCTTCTCCTTTTCTGTGTTCATGCATGGCCCCTTAGGGCAGACTGCCACAGCCCCACTCCCCACTCTCCAGCCAAACTGGGACAAACCTCATTCTCATCAGACATCTTTGAGATTGAGATCAGACCTTTCATGTACGTGCATGTATGTCCCTGAAATACATACATGAATGAACAGATCAGAGATTTTCTGCAATGAACTGACTAGACTTTCTGCAGCATGCATGCATGCACCCACACACACACAGAAAAAGAGAGAGAAAGAGTGACACCTGTGCCATTCGAAGTACTGGAGTTCATGACGTCCCTGACCCCTATTGACAAGTACTTTAGATAAACAGAGCTTAGGAGAGTGTCTGACTGTCAGTGTGTTTCTATGTAAACACGCACAAACACACACACTTTCACATGTCCACTGACAGGAGAAGAATGACGCTAGCACAGAGCAGACACGCTTGGCTTGAAGTCCTCCTGCTGGTGACAAGCACCTGAGGGACGGTGTGTGGCCGTGGCTGTCTGGTCACACTCTATTCAAGAACACAGAGCCCTGACTTGAGTGACAGGCAAGGCACACTGTCTGCCTGCAAATACTGCACTTATGGTGTTGCGTATGGGAACAGTGATATGATTAATCAATGTTTGCGCTTCAATAACTTGCCCAATGTGTTGTAATTTGCAAAACTCATCTTACAAAGATATTCAAGTTGCTTAAAGGAGAAATCATAGCCCTGTAGTTTGAGGTCACCAATTGCTGTCTATAGGAAAAAAGAACCAGAAAATTTGGTACAACTTAAACCTAATAGCAAACCAGAAGCTAACGTTAACTGAATAGGGCAGAGGAAAATTAAATTTAAAGGGTAAGTTCATTTTTTTACACTTAAATCCTCCTTTCTAATCGTTTATGATGAATTGCAATGGTTAAGGTTGAGTTTTTGACAATTGCATCTGTTTTGAGAATTTTTGGTTGTTGTAAAAGCAGCCCCCCAGCCTAGAGAATGGCTGCATAGGTCCAGTGCTGCAATCTTTCATAAAACGCACTTAGCCTTTGTTTGTAAAGATGTGAAACTCACAAAGTGGTCAGCAATATTCACTGATACACTGACACAAAAATCGCTGCATTCAACTATTTCCAACAGGTTTTTGACCATTCATTCTCAACTGTGGATCTATTTTTTAAAACCCATGACACCCATATGTATACTTACGCCTAAGAGTTTGAGGCAATAAAAGTCGATGGAAATCATACTTTGCAATATATGGGGGGGTACCGCAACAACCAAAAATTCTCAGAGCCAGAAGCATTCCTTAAAAATGTATATCTTAACTAATGTATTTCATCATAAACGATCAGAAAACAAGGCTCTAAGTCTAAGTTTCTGGGCCTTTTTCAGTTAGTGTTAGTTACCAATTCGCTATTCGGCCTATGCTGTATCAAATGTTCTTGCTCTTGACAGCACTTGGTGGCCTCAAACAACATGGGTATGGATTGATTTACACTGGATTAAGGCTTAAATCTTTCAACTCACCATTCAAATCACTACAAGTTATTGTAATATTATATATTGTTATATTATTATATATTATTGTCATTATAAAGCAGTATTTATGTAACAAACCCTTTATAAAGGCTTTACAAGCACACGAGTTTACAAAATGAATGCACTGTTAACTGTTAAGCACAAAATACTTGGATGTCTCACAGATACCACAGATTAGCCATACTGTATGTGAACATGACTTTCTGTAGTGAAAAAATGCCTAAAAATAGTCCAGGGGAAATTGGCCCCTATGGATGGGTTTTGTTTCTTGCTCTTCCTGCCTGTGGCTCCCCAGTTGCTGATCTTACATAACCTACTCGCCCTCAGCACAGCACAATGCACTGTGGTGCTCCTGCTCCTGTGGACCCAGTCCAGCAGCCAGACGCCAAACACTCTTCAGCTTCTGCAGGCTGACAAAAACCTCCCAACAAAGAAAGGTTTGAATGTACCAAGCCCCTGGCAGACACATGGTAAATGACGGCAGAAGTGAATGTAACTTTTGGTCAGGACCTGAAATCCAGAGATAACTCCCTCACAAACAAAACTTTCTAGCGCGCACCCAAGGCCTCTGTCTGAACACAGGTGCTGCAGTGATTATCTCTAACCTAACTCTCAGAGAAGATATGAGCAGTTACAACATAGGTCATCATTGTGATTATGTCAAATGTGCATTATATGCAAATTGTGGATTTGTTCTGGCAAGCTTGCCATTTTCAGTTCCAACTGTGTTCTGTTAGCACTATCTGCCTGTCTAATCTGATTCTGACTAGGTTTATGCAAGCAACACCATCAACTCTTTTATGACCATTCCTTTCCTCCACCATTTAGATAGTGAAGTCATCTCAGATTCTAGTGGCGCTTTCAGGGTCACTGAAAAGCAGGGAAAAGTTTGGAACCAAAGGATTGTGTAGCAGAGACCTGAAGACAGCACACCTGAGCATCTGTTGTAGCAGAGACCTGAAGACAGCGCATCTGAGCATCTGTTGCCCAAGCTGTTGGTGTGACACCAGGCAGGGCCTCCTGGTGTTTTCTCTTTACTCTGGCAATCTGCCAATCACACTTCTTGTAACATCACCTACCTTCAGACCATTGTGAACAGCAGCAGATTCATCGATTAGCAGGGGTGACACGGCCCGCTTGGCCTTCAGCAGACTTTCTGTGAGGCTGGGGGCAGTGAAAGAGGCACAGGGGGATGGAGTGGCTGAGGCACGTGGGGAAGAGGCGGCTGAGGTGCGGGGGGAGGAGGCGACCGAGGTGCGAGGTGACAGGGACCCCATCTCGATGGCTCGGTCTTCCGTGCATGTGAGCCCATGGAGGCGCAGGTATTCGTCAGTCTCGCGGTCCACCACAAGTAATCTTGTTCTGTGCTCAACGGCCCTGATTTTCTGAACCACCTGTAAAAGGAAAGATGCGTGTAAAAGGCGAGGGTATTTCATCTGAAACTTGATAAACACAACAGGGACCCAAGCCCTATATTCAAACATCCCTTGGGTGTAGCGCAAGTGGTCTAACAGGTTTTACGCAAAGGAGTATGGCGCTAGGCGAAGTAGGCTACTCACCACATAATGCGGATCTTTCTCTACATTTTCTCCGTTCACCTCAACCACCCGATCACCTGAACGTAGACCCGAGAGGTCCGCAGGAGACCCTGGTTCAATCTTCCGAATATACTGCGCGCCTTTATTTCTCTCGCCATGCAGGTGGAATCCGTATCCAAGCTCTCCTTTAGTAACGTAACAGAGTCGCGGTCTCATCATCTCCTTCATCACCAGCTCCCTCTCCAAACTATGCGCCATCTTCATGGGAAAGTAAAAACAAGCACTTCTTCAGTGGTCTAAGAGTGCAAAAAAGTACGGAATGACCCAGCAAAGTTAGGCTACGCGTAATTCACTTCGCAGTCTGCCGTCTCGTTATCTGGTCATTTTTAATTTCTGATGGCAAATCCATTAAACAGACAGCCGATTGTGAATAGAAAAATAGTAGCGTTATAAACTATTAATCAGACAGCAGTTATCCCAACGACCTCCCTATGTGAGCTTCACCGTAGAACAGATAGCACTCGAAACACCAAAATGCAATTCTTTGATTCAAAAGAAAACTCCACATGAGTAAGTCCGACGGTGAAGAGATAGGTTGTCAAGTTTCAAGAGTCAAATAATAAAAAGATCCAGAAAAGACTGCTGGGGTAACAACGAGTCAAAGGATTGATGCCTACATTTCCAACCTATGCTGGGTTCTTCTATTACCTCCTGGGGAATCAGTCTGGAGTTTATCCGATTAATGGTGTAGCGAAAGCATGATTCGAGGCTCTGGGAGGTCACGGCGAAAAAAAAAGACACTTGGCTAATCTGTGATTGCACACTTGCACGATAGCGAGTAGGCCTAGTATATTTTAAAAAGTAAAACAGGCTACCATCGGATATTTGAAAACGGCAACGAATTTGAACCTCAGTCTGCCATTCATATGAACAGTGCCAAGTGTGAAAGGGCACACTGAAGCAGGTAGTAAACTTAGCGGCAAATAAATCCCTCACCCCCACCCCACCACTGTTGCTCACGCAACACCGGGCAGGTGACAGCGACTCAATTGGACAGAGATCACGGCCGGGATAAGAAAAGCCGGAACTCTTCCTCCTTCACAGGAGAAATTGCCTTATAATGCAAAGAATAAGTTGCACAGAACGATTAGGGTATGAAATCTCCATCGAGGCTTCCCACACATTCGCCCGGGGTAAAACATCCTATGACTAATTTACCTATTCATGGGATAGAATATTTCCTAATCTGAAACTCAAATATGAATAGGTTGTAGATGCGCCAGACATAATTTAATTCTATTGTGCCTGGATCCACTAAGTCTACGGCACTAAGTGTAAGGCATGAAGTAAATACTCCATGAAT
>JAVQKI010303765.1:0-11702 GCA_036025975.1 Nematalosa erebi
CCTTAAAGATGGTGGGAAGATTATATTGTATCATTTCAACAGAGACATAATGTATGTACTGTAATGTCACAGAACGTGATGTCCATCTAACAAATCTTCGTTTAAATTCCGTAAGAAGAATGTAGATGATAAATGCAAATTATACTTTTTATTGCAGAGTAGCCTGTGTCTGAAGTTTTAATTTGGTTATTTGTTTGTTTGTAGTGTGTATTGGTGCGCAGCACAGGGTGCTTCTCTGGGTGAATTTGTGACAGAGGTTAGGAAGTCATCACGAGGCTGACCCCATTAGTGCCTGCTGGAACCAGCACATGGCTGGACTTTCATTATCTGAAATGGGGGTACCCGCCTCTGGTAAGGTGCTATCAAGTCCATGGGCTTGACAGGTCCCAATGGATTTAGTAGTAAGTGCTACTAAAGCAGAAAGAATACGAATAATAGCAGAGGCACAAAGAAGAAGAAGAAGAAGAAGAAGAAGACAAAGAAGACGAAGAAGAAACTAATAAGGGCAATTGCATCAGGCAAGAAAAACATGTTTTTTTAATTGTGAAAAGGTTGAGAAGAATGTAACTGCGGGCTGGTTGAATTAGAGAGACTTTTGCTGTGTAGTGCATCCTAATCTCCATATTTAATATCTTTGGTCTCAAAGCTGCATTTACATCACAGCACAGGCTCTGATGCCATTTTGCTGAGTGAGTGTTACAACAGCATCACTGAATTTTTAATCTGCTTTTCACTGTTGTTCCTGTTGAGCCAAATGCTGGTGTATCTTTGGAGGATAAGAAAGTCTCCATTTTCGTTGCCTCTTTGATAGGGTGGCAGAGGAGTGGTATTTTTGAGCGGGTAGTGTGGGGTGACAGTAATGTTTGTAATTGTTTGGCTCCACTGTGTACACATTTCATTTTATTGTTTCTTCAGAGTCTTCCTGCAGCTTGAAGAAATGGGCTGAAATGGCCCTTAATGACTCCCTGCACTGTGTGCTCTGAAGCTGCTGCACTTCAGTGCATATTTGACGGTATGGATGGATGCCTATTGTCTCTATTACCATTACTCTACAAGGATATGATTTGATAAACCAAGCAGTTATACCACAGTGTGTTGCAAAGTGCTGTACTCTGACAGTACCTTTTTCCTGGTGAGAGTTTCTGCCCTGATTTTCTCATTTAGAATAGTGTTACAGCTACAGGGCTTCCCTGACCCTCTGGACTAAGAGAATGCTCTAGCTATTTTAGTCATGACATTGCGTGAGGTTTATTGCCATTTGTTTCCTGTCTCCACAGTTCTGTATGACTGAAACATGCTAACTAGCGGACATTTAATCTTTATCTTGAATCATAACACTAACCTCAATAACTACTTCCTCAATATACAGAAGCCAGATATGTTTTCTTTTCTTTAAATTCTCCTTATTCATCAAGATTGTTTTACAATCAAAACACCTCCCATGTTAGCCGATATTGTGGCAACTCATAGAATGTAATATAAGCACAGACTCAGACATGTCTTCTACCTTAGCAAGTGTCATGTGGTAGCAACCATGAAACAGTGGTTGCAGTGCAAAAAACTGGGCATAGAATGAACTCATATGTATCTGCAACTATTGCTGGTCCTTTAACATTATGTGACATTATGCAGTTTGATGAGAAGGTATGACTGGATATGGACTGCATTATGACCAGACCAGAACAGCAGGCTTATTTTCATGTTTTGATAGAGTTTAAGCTACCTTCAATTACTCTTGACATCAAAGAGAACTTTGGATTCATGTCTCTTCCTCAAACACACCCAGCCACTTACTGTCCATTTTACTGTTCCATATCACATATCGATCTGAATTTTTTTTTAATGCTCCCACTGTAAACAACCAAAGTGCATTACTCTGCCGAGCCATTTTCTGCCAGAGTTGTTAAGCCACGCTTGACTTCACCCTGCATTGGTTGTGAACCCCTGGCACCCAGTGAAAGAATATGGAGATGCCTGAGAGAGCCCAGGTGAATTATAGAAGAGCGCTTTTATCATTCATTACCTTTATGCAATGTGTCCTCGATGGGTTTTACACTGCATACAGTATATCTGTCCTGTCCTTGTGAAGAGTAAGGGGGACAGAAACACACAGACTAATAAAAACTGTGCAGGGGAACAAATTTGCTGTGAAAGATCGAACATCTGATCTGCCAAGTGCTCAGATTCCCCTCGCTGGCGAATGGGGGGCAATTATAGATAGGCACGCTGACGTACACACTGTGCCGCCGTGGTGCAGCGAAAAAGCCGCGTAGCCAGGATAGGAGAGGAGAGGAGAGAAAGGCAGGGGTGGAGAAAGAAAAAGCTACATTCAGAAACTGTGCATATATCTTTAAACAGTTTGTCTTATCACTTCAAAGAGCAGAGCCTAGAGGGACAGCTGCACGCAGAGATCGTGAATGAGGTCCTCTGACGGTGCCCTCCTCTCTCTCTCTGACATACACACACACGCACACGCACACGCACACACACGCACACGCACACGCACACACACACACACACACACACACACACACACACACACACACACACCGAGGGCACTGATTTCCCTTTTAAAGCCACCGAGTCGTGCTGAAAGCAAGGCTGGCTCTCAGCATCATGGCAAAAGGTTCAGGGGCACACACTGAAATACACATTTGCACACACACACTTACAAACACCCCCCCCACCAACACACACACACACACACACACACACACATACACACACACACACACACTTCTTTAATAGAGAGTTAAAAGCCTACTTGGCATGGCCTGCTGTGATCCGTGAGTGTGTGACCAAGTGCCTCTGCTACTGAGAAAAACGTCTAAGGGTTTCTTTTTTTTTTTCTTTTTTTTTATTCTACCTTCTTTTAAGCTGTTGTTGTGTAGATGTTACATAATGCAGCAGTCTGTGGAAACTGACTTTAGTCAGGTTGGTTGGTCTCACATTTATTTATTTATTAATTGTTTTCCGGTGTACTGTTCATTTGTAAATGCCTGTGCTTAACCGGCCTACTTTGATGAGGACTGCTCTCATATGTAGGACAGTCTGTCACCACCGTGACCGTAGAGACAGTGCATTAGAGACGTCAGCTACTTACAGTGATGGATGGAAATTTAGCTCAGACAGAGGTGGCATGCATGTCACGAAAACAGTGCCGAATGCAGTCTCCCTTTGAAATGAGCAATATGCCATATGGCCCCTTGACGTGTGTGTGTGTGTGTGTGTGTGTGTGTGTGTGTGTGTGTGTGTGTGTGTGTGTGTGTGTGTGTGTGTGTGTTGAGGGGAGTGGGGGGGCAAGAAAACAAGAAAAGATAAATGTTTTAGCTTCTAAATGAGTCTGCTGTCAGTGTGGTTGGATGATGTACACAGGCTTGGCTGATATGGATGTCTTGGTAGAGGGAGCTCCACTAGTTGCTATGCTATGCACACTCCTCTCGTTTGAAGCCTCAGAGACTTAATGAGCTGAACCCATGGACAAACAACAGGAAGAGGAGTGCACATTTCGACAAATGTTCATCTTTTATCCTGTTCAGCAACATACCGAAAGGCTAACAATTGCACCTGTGGAGTTATACAGATTGCAAAAACTTTTAGACATAAAAATGTGTAACTTTTCTTTGATGGATTGAATCTGTGTCCACTGGCTGGCGAGGCTTTGCCTCAATGGTCTGTACACGCTTGTGTGCATCAAGAGTGCATGACGAACACAATAAATGTGAGCACAGCCACAGCACATGTGAACGGTGCGTGAGCAGAGCTCCGCTCCAGGGAAAACAACGCTGCATAAATTCCACTGTTATGCCAGCCTTTATGGGCCAGCACATCTTAGTAGTACATCTCTCCCGATTCCCTCTTTCACACTTGCCCATAATGCATATGCATCGCCCATGGCCTGACACAGCCCATGCAGAGGCTCATTTTGACTGTGCAACAGGCTGTGATCATCAGCTGCTGTGTGGTCGTTGTTTAGGAGGAGGAGTTAGATTGTGTACAAAAAATTGAGATGCCCAGTTGTAAAGTCCTTGGTAAAATATCTGATTTTACAATGACTTGTAATTACCCTGTTTACTGTACAAGCATCTATGTTATGCAACCAGATATAACTGCCTGCGCCCCTTGTAATTACGTACTGTATAATGTAGAATAGCTATTACAGTGCAACTGCATAAGGTGCATATTCAAATGATAACAAATCAGTTAAGAAGACAATTCCAACAACCTTTTGTACCACCTGGAAATGTACAATCACTCACCAAAAACAAGGCTGGCAGATGTATACACAATCTGTGTACAGCTTTTTAAAAGGGGGTTTGGACACCAGCCTTGCCCGTGGATCACGGTGTGCTCAGCGCGCTTTGTAAATGTGTGCAGCTGTGTCTGCAGACACCTCACAAAGCCCCAGTGCTGCAGGCATACAGTATATGTATATGGAGTACACATAAAACACACCACTCCTGCAGCCAACCTACAACCAATTTTATGTCATTAATGCCAATGTTATGTCAAAGCCTCATTCACACCGCAACAGTATTAGTGTGTTTGCGGTCCGTAGCCGTTGCTGAGAATAAATAAACAGTTTTCTCTTCTGTTTCTAGCGGACAGTACGGGCGTGCTGCGGAACATGCATCTGGTGTGCATGGCCTAACCTGGTATAGTAAAATCTAAAGAAAAGCGGACCAAAAAAAAAGAAGAAAAAAATACTAACACTGATTGTGCGACATCTTCCACTGTAGGAGAGAGCTATGGTTTGTCCAAGGTGGAGCTACTTTAACAGATTAGACAGTATGTCACACACAGTACAGTATATTCTGCATTTTTTCGGATGGAAGCCCCACCATGTGCTTATGAAATGGTGTGAAATAACTGCTTGCACCAACCAAGCCAAATTGCAGCAATCTTCAAGCTACATTTCAAGTTCAAGCTACAAGCCAAATCTTTTGCCTAATCAGGCTGACACACTGTTTAGCTTGCTGTGTGTGCATCTGAAGGCTATGTGAAATGTGCCGAATATTTCCAGAAGTACAACAGTTCCTTGCAGGCTTGTGATTCCTCAGCATCTGTTGAGTGACAGCAAGCATCCCACAGACGAGTGGTGAGAACCTAGCCAATGGCATCGTAGCTGAGTGCTTCTCACTCAGTAAATACTGTAATTGATGCTGCTAATGCAGGGGATGGAATGTCCACAGAAAATGTAATCCACTGAAAAGGCCCTCTGACAGATGGTACTGAAATATAGTATATTTCTGTCTCCCTCACAAACACACACACACACACACACACACACACACATACACGCACACAGAAACTTTCTCTCCTTGTCAAGCACACATATACCTTTCTTCAACACACCCAGCCTCCTTTTCCCCTGGCTTGCCACCGTGTCAATAGAATAGTATCTCTCCTTCCTCTCTTTTCTTATTTCCATGGGATTCAAATGAAGGGTGCTTTTATTCGCTTTGTGACCCCATTAGATTCACCCCCTTTCCTGGGAGCGGATTCTCTTCCTCCGTGGAGTACGGTGGCAGCAGCGACTGGCATAATGGGGGAGATGGCCACAGGAGAAATGGGGGACCTTGCTCCGCGAGGAGAGCTACGGTGACTCACACACGCACAGCCAGATACTTTATCGCCCAGGCTCAGCTCCAAGATGAGCCTTTGAAGATGCTGGGAATATAAATTCCTTCCGCACCTCCCCTGGTTTAAGCCTATCTGCTTCTCAAATGAAAGGCGATAATGTAATCTGCGCGGCTCTGTTTTCTCGGGAGCATGTTGTGTGTGTGTTTGGCCAGCCGCTTCCCATGGTTATATCCAGGAAATGCGGGCAACTAATTGCATGTTGAGACTTAGCATTGGGTCATACTCTGTAGAAAGACTATTAAGCAGATTGTCAATCATCAAATCCCCCCTTGGGCTATTTCCAGCCATGTCCCTGGGCTCTTGTTTTTGAAGTGACAGAGTACGGCTTGCTGAGAATGTATTCACTGGATAGCACTGATGTGATTTGGCGCAGTATGTTGAGGTGCATTAGCAGAATCACACTGTGAAGGGTAATCTCTGTGGTGTGGAGCGGCTACTGCTGCTGCTGCTGCTACTACTACTACTACTGCTGCTGCTGGTGTCTAGTGATGGTTGGCAGGGGACAGGGGAGAAGATGGTCACCATCTATGTGCAGGTGTGGAGTTCACGTAAAGCTCCATTTCCCCCTCCTGGTGCCGCTGTACCTCTTAGCCGTGTGCTGTGTCACTGTTGCTATGAGACACACATCCCTCGCTGCTCGGATGGACGACTGGACCAATAATGGTGCATTATGCCTCATATCCTGACAAATATCCCATCCCGAAGAGGAAGTGTCATTTTGTTTTTGTTTTTTTCCTCTTTTCTCTCTTTTTTCCCCTTTTTTTGTTTCTCTTCATCCATCTGTCATCTCCTCATCTCATCTCTTCTCTCTTGTTTTATGTGGTTCCCCCTTCCTGTTATCCTCTGCCTGGAAAGAGATACAGGCATGGCTGGTAATGGGATCTTGATGATAGAGGCACAGGGACTCGGCCCTTAAGGGTTCCGGCTCTGAACTCTTTGAACTGCGTCACGAAACACAGAGGAGGAAAACAAAGAAGAGAGGCGAGGGGAAGAGATGTGGAGAGAAGAGGGGAGAGGATAAGACTAGGGAAGGAAAGAGGAGAGAAGACAGGAGAGGAGAGGAGAAGAGAAGAGAAGACAGTGAAAGGAGAAGACAAGGGAAGAGAGGAGAAGAGAAGCAAAGAGGAAAGAGAAGAGAGTGGAAGAAAAGAGAGGACACAGCAAGATGAGAGGAGAGGAGAATAGCCTCATCGCCTCAGCTTCTACCTGGACTTTTTATACAATACCACACTCTGTAGCACAGCATACTGTATGCGAAGGAGGGCAAAATTGCCATAATGCTACACACTTCATTATACCAACGTAATAAATAAATCCCAACATCTTCAGAGAGTCCTTAGACAGGCTATACAGGCGTTATGCAACTCCTCAGGTCTGCTGTTGTGATAAATAGTCGTCTAATGGAAGGAGCATTAATTCATTCTCTCGCCGTCCTCCCTCGTCCTTATGCCAGAGAAGTGTTGGATGAATCATTGGACCTTAAGATGAATGCCTCCTCTCTGCAAAGGAGTATTGTTCCATCACTACCTCTCTGAAATATTAACATCCAAGAGGCTTTGTTTGTTCCGATAGCATTGCTCTTTTGTGTTTGTGTAATGTGTTTTTCCAAGACTCTTTCTTGGATGTTGTTCTTCTCAAAACAATGGCCCCTGCTAAGACATCAAAATGGCCCCCAGCCCCTTGGCAGCATGAAAGCTCCTGCAATCATAGATCTTACTGCATTAATTTTGAATGTAAGGGTTGCACCATGTTGAAACAGCCATGGTGAAAATTATAGATTGTGAGATTTGAGTGTTTTGTTTACAGATTCTCACAAATTGGCTACACACAGTCAGTATGGCAGCTTTAAGTGCATCAGAGTCTGATTTGATTGTTTCTCCAGCATCTTCTGCGTGATGACCTTATCCAACCTTTTAGAACAGTTAGGTCCAAGTGCTGGCACAAAGTCCAGTGCTTGGGTCATTAGATTTGCTGTACTTGAAGGGATTGGAGGCGGGCTCCCTGGAGAAATCCTCCATTAGCTCAGAGAGGTAGAGAGAGAGCGAGAGAGACAGAGAGAGAGAGAGAGAGAGAGAGAGAGAGAGAGAGAAAGAAAGAGTGCTTAGTGTTTAGTCCTCGGTGGAGTTGGAGATTGGTCCTTGGAGACCAGTGAACAATCCATTAGTTCTTACTCTGGGCATAAAGGTCACATTGGTGTCAATTCATGTCTCGGCTTTTCCACCTGTCACTGTTTCCATAGACGAGATTTTAGGTGAAGGTTCTGTGTGTGTGTGTGTGTGTGTGTGTGTGTGTGTGTGTGTGTGTGTCTATGTGTGTGTGTGTGTGTTGTAGGTTTGTACAATACCTGAACATGTGACTGAAGAGGTATTTGTTGTGTGCATTGTGTCTGTTCTTGTGTGTGTGTGTGTGTGTGTGTGTGTGTGTGTGTGTGTGTGTGTGTGTGTTTGTGGGTGTCTGTTTGTGTGTATCTGTTGTGTCTGTTTATTACCTGCCGTTCCAGTGCAGCAGAGGGGAGTGGAGATCAATTTAGCACTGAAGCGTCTCCCGGGGCTAAGGTACCAGTGGGGTGGAGTGGAGAGGAGCACAATGGAAGGGGGCCACGGCATTCCCATCCATCTCCATTGAGCCGTGCCCGCGGGGCGAGCTAGCATTAGCGGCCTAGCGCTCTCCCGGAGAGACCTCCCTCCTCCCCGGCTCCCTGGCTCCCCGGCTCCCGCTGTCGGCAGGCTGGAAGCATAAATAACCTCCAGGAGGCGCAGAGACTTCCTGTTTGTCGGTCTCCCAGGGGAACCCACTCCCTCGACCCGCAGGGCGAAGGCATTTCCACAGTACCCCGAAAATCCCATTTTTATTTTCATTTTGTGATGCATCTTGGACATCTAGGCTCGCCCTTCAGAAAAAGGACTGCTGTCTGTTACACAGCCATGCAGAAACACTATAGCTAATCGTCAAAATAAAAGTGTAGATATCTCTGTCACGCTTCCTCACTCCATTTTCACATATGCGTAGGGGGTCGGAGCCGTGGAGCTCGGGGGCCGCTGCATGTCAAAGTCTGAGGTGAGGTGTAGCAGTTGGAGAATTACTCTGTCATGCTGTCAGCGTGATACTGCCGATGTAAGCGCTTATTACTGTTGACGTCTAGCCACCCAGGAGGCCTGCAAGGAGGGTGGGTGCGGTTCGGGGGATTTTTTTGGTTTGTTTTGAACAAGAAATTTGAAATGGCATCTGCGACCCGATTGGGGAGATGGAGGGTTGGTTGGAGAAAAGGCCAGGGAGAGGGAGGAAGAGGTGCTGTAGGAGGGGAGGGGCGATTCTAGAAACTGCTGAGTGTTGGGGAACGCTGGTTTGACGGCTGTGGGGCCATGAGACGGGTCTGTCACGCGGAGACTAGGGGGTCAGCCACATTCAGCTCAGTCCGAGCCTCAGGGGCTTATGGGTAGGGTGGTTAGCAGAGCGGATGAGGGGTCCTTGGCAGATGATAATTGTAGTGGAGAGAGGTGGCGTAGGGTGAGGAACACTCTAGAGACAGAGTTTTATTCAGATATTTATCTGTGAAAGGCCTGTAACTATCAGTATTCTTTAACATTTGCTGACCCCCCCATCATAAAAGGCCTTTCAATAGCAGTGGTCTCTGACACATGCTGCAGTTATGGTCAGTTAGAGTCAGATGTGTGCATTGACATGCAAGCATCTGATGTCCAAACAGTGACTTCAGTGTCTTGCTTTACATACTGTATGTTATGTTTGCTGTCCATTTGGAAGGTATTTATTAAAGCAGATTGGTTAGTTTCATTAGGGACATATTTTAATTGTGAACAAAGAGGAAAAATCAAACAGAATTAGGTGTTGACAGTTTGACAGAGCCACTCAACCTTAGCGGCATATTAATCTAATTACTTAGCAGCAGGAGTGAGCAGGAGAACCCTAACCTGAAGTGAAGTGTTAACTGCTGGCTTTCACGGAGGTACTTTAGAAGTGTGGCCACTGGTCTCTACGCTGTAAAAGTGTTTATTTGAAAAAATGAATACAGCAGTAGTTCTCATTACCCCTTTAATCCCCCCCCATTTAGTCCAATTACTAGGGGAGGGTTGTTTGTTGTTTTTAATTAGAGCGTATTGAAGTATTTAAGACTTGACTACAAATCAGAGGACACGAGCTAAAGCTTTCCCGTTTTTGTCGTTTTCTTTCTTTTTTTTTCTTTCTTTCTTTATTCCTCCCTTCCTTCTTCTATACCATTTTCTAGTATTGCTTTCTCGTCTTCATGTTAACCCATATAATGGCTTGCTCTGTGGTGCCCTGTGTGCAGTCTAACAGTATTTTTCCGGAGATCTGGGTGCCAGTGGGTGGCTCTGCATTTCTGTGCAGTTTCCATGCTGATATAGTGGACTGGGGGGAGCAGGCCGGGCGCGGTGGTTTCTTTTATTACACTCACAGTGAGCAAACAAAAGGCCCGATAAATGGGCTAGGACAAATCCTGTGCAGATTGCCAGGCATTAAATTGTAAAGCCGATAACTCAAATGGCAGAGCCGACACCCCGAACGCCGTCACCAGGCGCGTGTTGTATAGGCTACCTTAACACGACAGCAGAATGAGACTTATGAAAGCATTAGTGTGCCCCGTACATGACAGCGCGTCATGCGTATTACCCTTCGAGGAAAGCCTCTATCAACACCGCGGGTTTGCATACTTCTGTCATCCAATATGAAAGACACTTAAAAGCTCTCATGAATGTTATTTTTTTAATATTTTTTTTACGTTTTGCTTTGTGTTAATCTGTCATTCTTGTCTCTGCTTGTTCTACTCTTCATGTCTGCGAGTGCGTACAAAACAACAGCCTTCAGGACTGTCTGAATATTTTGTGAGGGCTGTGATATTTCTTGTGTCCTATATGTTAGCCGTGCTCATTGAAGTGGTTTTCATCTGTAGACGATGCACACAGCCTTACAGTCTTGTTCTTCAATTTCCCTCACTAAACTCCCTGACCTGCCCTTGTGTATAAGAGCAAGTACACACATACACACACACACAAACACACACACACACATTACACACACACACACACACACACAGGATGTATGCAGCTTGCCGCAGAGCATTATCAAAGAGCAGTGTCTGTTTATATCAGCATACGCGAGCGGAGCGCTGTGTAGATTTGGAGGTCCCTGGGCGTGCTGGTCGGAGCCGAAGCTGAACAGCAACCCCATTAAAAGACACAGTGTTTGTATTGATTCGCCTGATTTCACAGCACCGACTGTCTGTGGGAATGAAGATGCAGCCGAGAGCCGATGCCAAAGAAAAAAAAAGGCTCCCGGAGACCTTCTCTCACGTGTTCTCTCATCAGCCTCCCTCTCTACCTCTGTTTCCCTAGCTGGCTACCCCCCCCCATCTCTACTCCCCCCCTTCCTTCCTGATTCTACCCTTTTCTCTCTTTTCTTCATCTCTCTTGTCTCTCTCTTTCTACTCTCTCTTTTTCTCTTGGCCTTGTAGCTGTAATCTCTCCACCCCTCTACCCCTTCATTTTCCCCTGTAGGTCAGCCTTAGCATCTGTCTCTCCCCTCATCTCTCCATCTCTCCATCTCTCCTTGCTCATGTCAGTCTCTTCAGTCCTGCCTTGCTCTGCCTTCTCTCGTGGTTTCACAGCTTCTCCAGTAATGGAAACATTTAGGAACTGGTGGTTCAATATATTTGTGTTTTAAAGCCTTTATTAAGCCTCTCTACTTTTATTCCCATATTTTTCCCCTTCGATTTTCTCCTATTTTTTGTTCTTTCACTTTCAGGCCGTGCATTTTTAGTTTGTGTTTTGCTTCCTTTCCCCATGACCTACCAAATGGATGACTACTGTATCTCCGCCTGTCTTGCTCTTTCTCTCACTACTACTCTTGTTTTTGTCTTCTGGGGGGGGGGGGGGGGGGCGGGCCCCCCCCCCCCCCCCCCCCCCCCCCCCCACCCCCCACCCAAACAACACAACCACCACACAACAAAAAACCAAACCCACACAAAAAACAAAAAAACACAAAAACAAACCCAAAAAAAAAAAAAAACAAACAAAAACAAAAAA
>JAVQKI010303816.1:0-12960 GCA_036025975.1 Nematalosa erebi
ATGAATAATATGTTTTAATGCTTGTATTGCATTTTTGCTTACAATTTTTTACAAATTTTACACATAGACAAGTGTCTCAGCATATCACAGATAAGCCTTCCTCTTACTATTATTATGCAATGCCCATCTAGTGTAGTTGCCATATACGAGCCAAGAAAGTACCAAGAAAGATCTTTCTACCGCCTAAAACCAATTACCTGCCAGTGTCAGAAGAATGGGAATGGCTAAAGTCCTCATAATGTTCGTACAACTGATGATGAGCTTGTCTTGTTCTCAGGGCAGTCACGGTCCTATAAGGCTGATTCCTTAAGTGATTATTCTGAACTTTGCATCTCTTACCGTTTCATTGTGACAATGTTCTCGGGCAGTTTTACTTGCTATGCCTTTCAGCTCATAACCTATTTGAGTACAATTTGACTAACACTACAAGATTAAAATAATGAAAGCTCCATTGGAGTGCACTGTTGCTAAAATGATTGAATGTTATCACTAACTGGCATGACTTTATGCAGCTCTAAGTAACAACGATAAAGAATAAGGTCAGTGAATTTCTGGGTGGGGGCAGGCTTTCCAGAAAACAGATAATTTGATTCCCCTCCATAGACATCTACCGTGCAAACAAACTGCAGTGTGGACATCTTAACATACACCAATGCCCCTCCCCTCAGTTTTATGCAAATTGCCAAGATCTTAAGGAATAGCCTACCAACATCAGCATCTTTTCTGTGGTGAGACCAATCACTACGCTGTGGTGAGTCATTGGGCGGGCTTAGCAAGATAACGACAGGGCTGTCAACAGTGGCCAAGGAATAACAATCATTTGAATAGGCTTTGGAAATGAACTTTAGAGGAGTTAGACTTGGGCTTTTCAGAGGAGGTACACTAGTTGCTGTTTTGCCGACGTTGCTCTGATTGGTCGTAGCGTTTTTCCAGCTTGAAAGAAAAACGCTAATTCCATCCCTAGGATTGAGCCCGGTCTATCGGTCGTGCCCAGACTATACATTTATATTATAGGATGGCTTGCCAGGCTACCATAGGGGACAACTGGGCCCTTCTGTTGTTAGTGTTAGTCTGTTAGCGTACCCTATACACTTCTCCCTTTTTCATACATAGCCTATCAGATGCCTCAGTGACATCGAGCAAAATGTGGAAATTGAATAATACAATATTATTGTGTACCCAACCCATCACCCAAACATTTAACATCTCTGCTGTACATATGAGCTCATTGACAGGGCTATTCTTTGCATTTTATTTTCCAGCTCTGATGAAATCAAATAGGCCTGCATGTAATATAGAGACTGCTCTTTTACTTTATTTGTGCTCTTATGATGAATGCGGCCAGCAAGCCAGAGACAGGAGCAGTCCCACAAGCCACAGAACTAGAGCAGTCTAATTCAGCACTCTGTGATGTCCAAAGGACATTGCTCCTCGTTTGCCTAGCTACTGTGTCCAGGGTTCTGCATATAGTAATGACTGGCAGTATATCCAGGACCTTAGCCAGAACTTTTACAATAGGCTACAACCAGACTGCCTTTTACACAATCAAACATTTATTATTTAGCCTATTCAACTTAATATGTAACTGTTTTGAACTGGAATATGTAGGCCTAGTCAAATGGTCAATTAAAATGGCCTTATGAGCATTAGGCTTTCCTCAGAGGGCTGCCATAACTTGTCTATCATGAACAGTTGGGTGAGAAAAATGCATGCTTTCTTGTGTTTCTGAATATCACAGGCACAATTCTTATATATCTGTGTTCTGAATTCCTCATATTAATTTGGCTTCCTTACATGTCGATAAGCATGACACACCATAGTTGAGTCGGTTGAGTTCAACAGTGACATGGCGCGCATGTAGAGCTACTAGTAGGCTATTGTGTTGTGCAAACATGATACAAAAATGTTAACACTTGCAAGCAGGCCAGATTAAGCTTTTTGAATTGGGCTGCATGAAATGATGTAAAGGGCTGCTTCCGGCGCTCCTGGGCCTTCTCTTTGACATCTTTGTTCTGTAGGATTAAAAAAATGGAAGAGGATTAAATCAAACACTAGGTGGCACTGTGGTAATAGTTTACTTAGTGCCCTTTATTAAGAGTTCACTCAGAGCCATAGGCCTATGTTTACTCTCTGAGTATAATCAGTCGTAGCCTTCCCCTACTAAAAATTCTCTGGTCGTACATAACCACACATGTGGCATGGCATCTGGGGAAGTGGTAAATTTCCCATTATCCAACTGAAAGAGCCCTACTCTAGCTCTTAAAGCCAAAAAGCTCATAATTGAAGAAGTAGCCTTTTTGCCCTTCATCTTCACCTTCTTCTGCTGGCTGGCTACCTAGGCAGGAGTGTTTTCGTTGGGTAAACGGCCCTGGACCCTGCTGTAAGCAACAGCCTAACTGCCCCATAGCAAAGTATATATTAAAGAAGCCCACAGAATGCATTTTTTATGCAAGCTGAGCCTGACAGTCAAATCGAACAAGCCATTGATTGTAACCCCGGGGGCAGGGGACGTACAAAACTTAATGCAAGGATTTAAGGAATGTAATTGAATGCATCACTGTGCATTTGTGGACACGTTTGAATTGATTGGATGATTGGAATTTAAAGGATACAACGTTATCCATGTCACTGACCACCAGATAAGGCTTTCGAAGATGATTTTCACCGTTATTATTAACAGTCAAAGCTGACGCTTAAAAATGACGTAGTAGACTTGTAACAGCAACAAACTGTGAGGTAGAATGTTAGAGGAAGATACTAGCATTTTGACGTTTCCACACCTGCTACAGTAAAAGGCGAAAGGCATATTGGGTATATCCGGCAGGTTATGCAGATTTTAGATCACTGTAAAAAGTAAATATAATTATATTTACGTGTATTGCTAAATTTAGTTAGTGTGCAGCAAGGAGCTTTCTTGCTAGCTGGCGTTATCTATCAGCTGTTTGTCAATGAATAACGTAGCATAGTTAGCTGCTTCGACGATTCTTCCTTTCACTATGATGCCCTGTGTCGTTTGTCGCGCCCACTGAAAGATATTTCTCCACAAAGTAAGGGTACGAATCTGATTCCGACTATCACGGTCAAGATGCAAGAGTTTAAATAATATCCCACCCTTTCCTGGTAAGTGGCTAGCCAAGTTAGCTTGCTCACACATCTGTAGATTACATGAATTGGACCTGATGAGGTTGAGACGTTTAATGTTAAGCTTATCACTAATCGCATCAGCTGTCTTTGTGAATATATATATGTGTGGTGTAAACCCAAGATGCTCTGGAATTTTATATTTTATGTCATTTGTAAGAGCTGACCTTAAAGCCAATAACGGCTAACTGGCTTAGCTGGTTGTTTGATAAAGTACCTACATTACGCTAATTGTGCTAACGCTAAACTAGCTAATCTAACAGTATGCAGTGTTAGCCATCTGACCCAAGGAAACTTCCTCGTTTCACTTGTCGATTGCCACTGTTATTTATAAACTGCACCTGCCTCGTTATATTACAAACAGACGTTTAATAAACGAAGTAGATTTATTGAACATGGCTGCAGTAATCATAATGGAAACATAGTTTGGGTTACTAGTTACGATGACATTGGTGTACCCGCTGGTCTCCTCTTGGGTTGCAAGAGAATTGCCCTGTGCGACGGGTTCATACTAGGACTTCATATCCTATTTGGTATTACATAATGATTTGAGCTTGGCTGTTCAAATCCAATGGATTCTCCCTTGCTTGCGCAGCCAGCTTCTGACAGCCCGGGCGGTTCAACCCACTTTGCTAGACGGGGAGTGGAATATCAACTCTTCACCGCTAACGTTAGCTTCATTAGCAGCGGTGACTCTGAAGGGGGTAGGGCTGCCAAAATGGGTCGCTGATAAGAACGTCGTTTGGGAGTTTCAACGTGTTGCTGAACGTGTTCGACAGCGTTTTCGGTTTTCACATCAACTTGTGTGTTCACTCAAGTCACCGGTTTGACCGCAGTTTAGTTTGAAAGCTTAGCTGTAGCTATCGGTCTAACAGATTGATTTACTATGGCTATTTAAATTGATAGTGTAAACTAGACTTCTCACCGGTTAGTAGGCAGTCGCCTTTGAGGAATGTAGGTGAACGGTCACGGAATTGAATCGCGTGGAGGCCAGATAACACAACCTTTTTCTCCATAAAGACTGTCGCTAAACGTTAAGGTAAGCTTTTTCCAGCTTGCTCAGTCACTGACAGACTATTACAAATCTCACGTTTCGTGTTTGTAAGAAACTGAATTAATCTAACTGAGGAGAATAACCGTAGTCCATTTCAGAACAATGTCAAACATGTAGACATGAGAGATGTCAGGATGCCGGTCTTTTTACAAGCCGCAATGCTTTTAAACCAACAGTGTCCTTCATAGGACCTTGCAAAAATGGACATGGTTAGATCGTTTTATTTATTTTTTTATGTATATTTTATTTCAATCCGATCAAACGTCGTGAACCAACTAACGTCATTAGTTGTAGATAGAGTAGAGTTGCGAGACTTACTTAAAAGCAGTCGTGTT
This sequence comes from Nematalosa erebi, assembly GCA_036025975.1. NCBI lineage: Eukaryota > Metazoa > Chordata > Actinopteri > Clupeiformes > Clupeidae > Nematalosa > Nematalosa erebi. The sequence goes on from JAVQKI010303816.1 coordinate 4,531, forward strand.
GCAAAAGTCTTTTTTTTTTTTTTGCCTCTTTCTATATAAGCAGAGGACAGAGGTTGACGTGGATTTGTCACTGCAGACATTGATTTTTGGGGAATATTTGGCGCCAGCATAGTGCGTGAGGTTTTGGGGGATTGTGCATGGTAGCGGGATTTTCATCAGGATCCTAGGGAGTTTCCTCCTTTTGTGTGGAGCCAAATAGCATAGCTGAGCGCATGAGTGACCCTGATGGAATATTAAGCAAAAGCATTAGGAATTATCCTGTGCTTTGTTTGCACAATGACACAACTTTGGAGTGATCTTCTGATGAAAGACCTTTGCTAACTGGATCCTTATCTCCCAGCCTAGACTGGAATAAGGCTTGGCCGTAAAGTCTCTGTGATGGCAGGTTTGAGTGTTGCAACATATGCTAGAGAGATTTCAAGAACACAGCCAGATATCGGCAAAGGAAAATACCTTCAGCTAAGGGGTTACTTGTGTCTCCTCTGACCAGAGACAGAGGTTCTCTCAGACAGAGGGGCATTTTTTTTTAACCTCTTTTGATTTTGTATACCACATCTCTCTCTCTCTCTCTCTCTCTCTCTCTCTCTCTCTCTCACACACACTCTCACACACACACACACACACACACACACACACACACACACACACACACACACACACTCTTACACAGCTGAAGGTGACCTGTTTTATCCAGTTTTGCCCATCTTGTCCTCACACATTTTGGCTGATGCTGGCCTGTCGCTACTTTTAAAATCATCTGTCTGTCTCCACCATGTTCACAGTCATTGCTAAGCAACCAGCTGTACTCTGGTGGTGCACTTTTGATTGGGTTATTTTTGAAGTCACAGTGGAAATATGTAGGCTAGACACTGGACACCACACCTGGTGGAGTGAATATCCGTCAGTCCAAGGTGTGTGTGTGAGTGCGCGCACAAATCGAGACTTGTGACAGACTTGTGTCACTGTGTATGCTTAGTTCGGAAGGTAGGGGTCTGACAGTCTGCACGTCCATCTGGTCAGTAACATGAAGCCAAAAGCACATGTCCATCTGTACAACGCAGACAGTTTGGTAATCTACTTTGTTACTCCCAGCATCAGTCACACACTCCCACAGAAAGACAAACCAGTTACATTTTCTTTAATTGCCTGCCTTCTTCTGTAGTTTCTCTGCCACTGCTGAAACCTGTCCTATCCCATGTAACACTCACAGTCTGTGAAAACCTTGGTAAAACCGAATTACACACTAAATAACTGTAGGCAATGTGAAATGGAGTGTGACATTGTTAAAATAATTTTCATTTTTAAGCAAGCAAACATTTTTGATGTCATGGTCTGACTTGTCAGGCTAAGCAAATCACCCACTGTTTACCGAACCTAAAACAATAACCTATGCATTGCTTAGGTTAATTGCATTTTAGGATTTTTCTTTAGAATTGGCTCAAGCTACAACATTGGCCAGGTCCAGATTTTGCTCTTGGGCCTTGATTTGATCGACAAGAGCAAAAATGCAACCTTTGTTTTATTGTTAAGCCAATAGTAGTTAGAGGGGAGGGAACTAAACAAGAAGTTTAATCAAATAAGTAGGTGGAGAATGTGAAGATTATACAGCCTTTTCTCATATTTTCTACTGTGTGACAGCCTGGCATGTTATGGTACAGGCTGACCCTCTCTGGCTAACTTGTGTGTTGTAGTGCTGCCCAGCTGGGCTGAGCAAGAAAGCCAGAGGCTTATTTCAGAATAAACATCATCACTTGGACAGATAATAGGCCAGATTCCTGAAAGGTTTTTCCACCCTCGAGCTGACCAGAAGAACCTTGTGGGCTAAAAGTGTTTGCTGTCACTGTGCCCACACAACCGTCACCTTCAAACTTCATGAGCCATAGCAGCAAGCAGAGCCTCAGAGTGCTAACAATGGGTTGCATCTAGAACAGGCCTTGGTGTGTTCTGGACCTGCCCCACTGGTAGGCCTCTACTCTGTAGTGCTCTGCCCTGCTCTAGCCTTTGTTTACATTCTTCAGCTGGGTTTAGAGTGATGCAGCACTTTTTGCAGGTCACATGGAACGGTGAAATGCCCCCCACCCCAAAAAAAGACTCCACAGTACTTTGTTTGTTTAATGAGTAAAGTACTGATAATGTGAAGGTCAAAATTGTTATTCGCTTTAACGGAATTTGGTGTCTGTGTACTAGATTAGTAACCAACTAAAATGTACTAAATCAAGCTTAAGCTTACCAGTGTCTTCAGTTTGTGGTCACAGAAATTTGTGATGAACATTTAGTGGAATTGTATCTGTAGGTTAAAGACTTTTTCTTTTCCTGCATGTTCTTTGCAAATCCATGGGTGTGGTGGGGACTGTGCGGCTGTGTGAGTTCGGTTGCGACGAATGTTTATCATCATATCTTCATATCTCTCATGTTTGGGTGGCCCTAGAAACTAGGCCAGAGCTGTGTTTGTTTTGCAATTTCCAAACCATCTGTCACCATGAGACTGATGGCTTTTGGGGGTAGTTGGGTGAGATTTGGTGTTGTGGTGTTGTGCTTCTGCAACAACAACAGCCTTTGTTCTCAGATGCAGTTCACGTTAAGGCATGTGTGCTCACTCCAATTAAGAGAGAGAGACCAAGCAGGCAAAGAAAGCATAGGCCTGTACAGTTTTTTGTTTGTAATTATGCAAGTAGAAATTTAAAACAGAATACTTCCATCTTATGGAAGATTTAAAGACACATCAACATTACTACGTCAGTGAATGTTTATCCATATTAAACACTGTGATCCAGATTAGTGTTAATATCTTGTTGTTGTTTGGGAGTAGCACAGAGAGGCTAGCCTTGTTGTCCCATTGATGCTTCATATCCTTTATGTGGTCAAACGGGATCAGTTAGCCCAGTTAGCCCATCAAGTGGTGCACAGAGGTTTAGTAGTCTAGTTGTGATGCTATATATGGATCAATATCATGTGATAGATATTGCTTAACATTCATTAATTTGCTAACTTTTAGGGTAGGTAGGAGATGTATCATACCTAATCCAGCCCAATCAGCTTGTCATGTGCTGCTAGTGTCTGCTATGTTAGCTGGGGTATCTGGTATAGCGTCGTTCTGACTTGAAGAACCACATTCTTCCTCTCGAGGGAAGCTTAGGTCCCATTTAGCTTCACACACTAGATTTGGCCTCTGTCTGTTAAAGTGCAACATTTGTGTGAACGAGAAGAGCCTGAAAGAATCCGCTCTCTGACATGTGGCCCCCAGTCCGCCTCTTCTTGACATTCCAGACATTAGAGCTCACTCACACGCGCACTTAGTGACGCAGCTCCGCGAGCAATTTTTTTGGGGGGCGCTTTGGGCTGGTCTTTCTCCGTCTGAGTCATTTCCACCTTCTGTTCAGCTCAACATGTGTGCTGTTGTTTTTGTCCCACTCCGGGGTTGTAGCCTTTTCTGTAGGCCATCAATAGGCATAGTAAACAAAGTGTGTGTGTGTGTGTGTGTGTGTGTGTGTGTGTGTGTGTGTGTGTAAGTACATACATGCACATTCTTTTGTGTAGTTACTTATCTTACCCTCCAGAACCTGGAAACCAGAGGAAGAAACGGCAACGTACAGATATCATTGGTTATAAAGACATTGTTGCTTTTGGCTTTTTACAGTATGTCATTAGATGTGTGGTATTCCTATGGGTATGTAACACATGCGCTGCTCATTCTGTCTTTGCTTTGTTCCTCACCACATCAACATTGTTGATCTTTGTGACAATCTTTGTGTGTGCGTGTCTTCTCTATCCCCAGTGCAATGTCTCTGGTTTTCACCCGACCGAACAGCAACGCTATTGGCAAGAAGGACAAGAGATTAATGGCGGAGGTGAACGCGTCGCCCCTCAAGCACTTTGTGACGGCCAAAAAGAAGATCAATGGCATCTTCGAGCAGCTCGGGGCTTACATCAAAGAGAGCTCCGCCTTCATGGAGGGTGGGTGGAGCCATGACGGTCACATAGCCACATTGTCGCAGGGCTGTCAGAGCTTGTGGAATTTGGTAGAATTCCCCCCTCTAGTTCTCTGCAGTTCTCTATTCTCCCCATTCTGTCCTTAGGGTCCTCTCTTTCACATGTATCCTCTCTGTCCATCAGGTGACCTGTCACATGTCCCCAATGTCATTTATTCCCTCCTTTTTTACCTTCCCTTTTTCTTTTACTCACTGGTATCTTTTTTCTCTTCGCCTCTCTTCCTCTTCTCTGTCTCCCACCCCTCCTGTCTCTTTAATGCGAGGCACATGTTCCATCCCCAAGCACATGGCTGTCAGGTTGACTGAGCATGATGCAGAGCTGCTCCTGTCTCCTTCCCCAGACTTTGAGAATGGAGCCGGGGGTGGGGTGGGTGGGGGGGGTGGTCTGTGAATTCAGCTTCAGACAGATTCAACTCATAGTCTGGTATTAGCAAGCTAACTAGCTGAAAGTCATGCTAAAAACCTTGCTAACACAACCAGCACTCAGTAGAAATAGATTAGCTTGCCAAAATGCCTACTTGTGACGGCTTATCTGCTATTGTGTGAAGACTACATGATTTGTATCCGCAATGACAAGTGGCTGGAATGAAATGAATTAAACATAATTTAGCTTCTTCCTCAAAAGAGGCAGATGGTTGCATAATGTAGGTTTAACACTCTCAGGTCCATGGGACTGCAGGCCTGTAGCTGCAGGCACGAGAGGCCATGAGGCTAGCGGTGCCTATCCAGCTGCTTTGCCTCTGAATGTGAAAGTGCATATAGCACAGCCTCACTGACCTTGTGTCCTGAGGCAGCCATTATGGGGTATTAGATTTGTAAAGTCAATAAGCTAAGTGGTTTCAGAACATCGCTGGCCCTCCCTGCTTTTCTGTAAACACACAAGCATACAGAAAGGAAGGAACACACGATGCCTGAACAAATGCACTAATGTAAAACAAACAACTTTGCAAGCATCCTCATTTTTCATGTCTTATTTATTTCATTCATTTCTTTGTATATGTGTGTGTGTTTGAAACAGAGACGTATAAGAATGAGGAGCTGGACCCAGTCACCACAGAGGAGCAGGTGGCAGAGGTGCGGGGTTACCTGTCCAAGGTGGCGGGCATCGGGGAGGTGCTGGCCCGCAGACACATGAAGGTCACCTTTTTTGGCAGGTACGCACACCGCAGCACGTGTGACTGTCTGATCTGGCGGGGAGGAGGGGGGGGGGTTAGGAGGTCAGCAGTTTAGAGATAAAGGTTTTAACTTGCTTAGTTTGCAATATGGAAGCACAGCTGGCCATCCCTGAAAAGTGTGTGTGTGTGCATGTGAGTGCAGCTGAGAATGCCATTTTTGCTTGCAAATTTCATGAATATATGTGTATGTGTCTGTATATCTGCATAGTGTCTATTAATGTGTGCATGTGTATATAACATTGTAAGCACAGTTGTCAACATTATATAATAATGTTTCTGTGGGAGTGGATGGGTGTTCGTATTAAGATTACAGTGTAACATTGCAGTGATAAACCCAATTCCATGGGTTAAGGTATTAATGTGTGTGTGTGTGTGTGTCAGGACGAGCAACGGCAAGAGTTCGGTGATAAACGCCATGCTGTGGGATAAGGTGCTCCCCTCGGGTATCGGTCACACCACCAACTGCTTCCTGCGGGTGGAGGGTACAGATGGCAATGAGTCCTTCCTGCTCACAGAGGGTTCAGAGGAGAAGAAGAGTGTCAAGGTGAGGAGAGAACACACACACACACACACACACACAAACATGCTACAAGGTCATCCTGCTCATGAAGGCTGCAAAGAGAACACACACACACACACACGCAAACATGCAACAAGGTCCTCTTGCTCATGAAGGCTGCAAAAGGAACACACATGCACGCACACCAAGGCCCTCTGGCCAACAGTTCCCTGAAAAGAGGAGTGTGAAGGTGAGGGAAGGACAAACATTGTTCAGATGAATGACTGCTGACTTGCTTAGCTACAGTACTGGGCAGGCGTCATTTGGCTAGCACTGACTTATCGCTAGCTGCCTTGTGCTCAAACTCAGTCAAACTTAGAAGAAGAAGTTTGCTGGTGTAGAGGCATACTTGACCTAAAGTCAAAGATTTTTGAGGGTTTTATTTATGTTTGGTAGTACAGCCTCATACGTCTCATAAGTCATTGGGTGAATTTAAAGTCCAAAGGTTAATGGGCTTCAGTAAGGTTAGGAGTAGTACAGCTTCCCTCGTTACTGGGTGAACTTGGCACCAGTAAGCAGTCCTGACTCTCATATTAACTTGATCTAGTTTGAGCGTAAGCATGGCAAACCAACTTGGCTCTGAGACTGCTGGTAGAGGACACCTCAAGGTCATGGCACCCGAGTACCTTTAGTTTTGGCTAAAGCCTCGCCACAAGCTGCCCTTGTGTTGTGGTTATTGTGTGGGCATTGACTTGATGGTTAGCATGATTGTAGTTTAAGAGTAGTCTAATAATCCAAGACTGGATTAAGTATCAAATGCCTAGCATAAGATGCCCCAAGTATAGCCCAAATTAATTAGATTACAGGAGTAGGGGGGTGACCTTATCCCCCTAATCAGTTTTGGGAAGGGGTGAGGATTAGGCCTACCCTTTAACATGGCACAGTCTCTGAGTGTGAGCTGTCTGGTCAGACATCTTAAGAAGCCTCATCTAAACCCACTTATCTCAAAGAGGACTCTAAAGAACAAGAGAATATATTTGCTGCATGTCTGTATATGTATGTACACACCTGTACAGTACATGTAGAAGGTAAATTATGTTAGTAGTGTTTTAATGGTCTGTTGCAGCAGATAAGAAAGTCATGGTGTTGAATGATACTGAAGGCAAGGAAATGATGGTGATGAAATCCTTAAAGAGGGAGGTCAATGTGGATGTGGTAGTTTTAGAGACAGCTGGTCATCTGTGAACGTGCTCTCTCCATGCGCACACACACACGCATGCACACACATGCACGCAGACATAAAACCACCAGCTAAATGTCTCGTGGCTACAGGGTTGCCAGTGGTTTGCAGGTCTATATATAGTTGACAGCTGAAATGGTTAGTGTGTGTGTGTGTGTGTGTGTGTGTGTGTGTGTGTGTCCACGTTCAGTAATCTGAACAATGTCTGGGCTGGTGTTCTGTGTCTGCAGAGTGTCAAGGTTGGACGTGCGTGTCTGCATGATCTGTGTTCATTGCTCCTGAAATTGGCAGCAGAGAACACATCAGAGTGGGGGAATATGGGTGCTTTTTATCTGTCCTTAATTATTAACTTAAATCATACTGGCGCATGGCTGGTCCATTTTTTTTAATCATGAGCCAAAATCAAAGTCCGTAAGGCAAACTCGGCCACCACCTTGGAACACCTTCTGACAGCTACTTGGGATGAACAAGACCAGGCCCTATCAGAATGAATGCAGAGATATTGAAAACTCTTAGAAAATGTATTGTGCCAATTCCTGTTCAAATCTGAATTGAACAATGTTAAAATCTACCTATAGATCACTCAAATAAAGCTAAAAAAAGAGATTACCTAAAACTGCAATTTGCTCACTATGCCTGCGGCAGCATTCACGGCATGGCTATCACCATGGTGACGGAGATGGTAAACAAAAGATTAACCATCAGTCATACCGAGTCCAACAGTGCAATTGTCTGCTTTCACTGCATTGAAGGGCTTCCAATTTGTCAACTACACCATTTAATACGTTACAAAGATCCCCAATACATTTCCGTGCCATTCCCTTTTCAAAAATGAATATTCAGCATCTTCTAGTCAACTAATAGCAATGTTGTTTGTAGGGATTATGACATTGTTGTTGAATTAACAGGTTTAAAATCCATAAAACTACTATCTGAACCAGATTGTTGAAGGTGATGCCAAGAAACTAACTACCAAGCAAATAAAATTGAAAGGTGGGAACACATTTATTTCTGTGTCCTGATGAGATTGCCTGTGCTGGACGAGGCTCAGGCTGGTCATGAGAATGACCTTGTAGACTCACAGGGGTCCTGTCTTGACCTTTACCCTACTAAGAGTCAATCGTGGGAGGGGAGGCAGGGTTAGAAGGGGTAGGGAGGCCCCAAGGGGCTGAGTGAGCGACGCTGACACAGATTCTACTGTGTGAGGGTGATGTATGTGTCCAAACTTAGAAAGGCCCAAAGAGCACGGGCAGAACTCCTGTCGAGCTTATCAGGGTGACGGCATTCCAGAGCTTGAGGATCTGCACCTTTCAAGCCTCCTCATATGCACACATATACATGCTCCCATAAAGTACACTAGGGCATGCATATACACACATGTCCACAAGCACATTATGCTCGCCCCCCTCCCCCCCCCCCCGTAGGGCCCTATGAAATCCGTTTTATTTTTTCTCAAATTCCGTTTTATTTTTTGCCAAATACCGTTTCTACGGATTTCTTTCTGTTTCGGATTTTGGTCATTGTACC